>JAWNNB010001139.1:0-242457 GCA_035043285.1 Drosophila subsilvestris
CACACTCGCACGCAACACACGAATAGTGTACTTTCTTGCACAGGCACAAACGCGCGAGAAATTTGCAACAATGAACAGTGAGAAATGGACACGGGGAAGTCCGCAGACAAGTTCCACTTCCTTGCACGGCTTCGATTCGATTGCTCTCTACGCTGCCTCTACGGCTCAGACAGTTCTCTGTCACTGCGTCCTTCGTCCTGCCGCCTGTCCAGGAAGACGCACTGCGCAGGCGCCTGCATGACAATGAGATTTGTTTATACGCGACACAACCTGCTCTCTCGCTCTTCCGATCTCATTTATTTGCATTCATTTTTATTATATTATGCATTAACGGCATCACATCATATCACATCACTCAAAGCGACAGTTAAATAGTTAAATATTTTGGAGAAAATTGAACAAATGCGCGTCGTTGTGCAAAACAGCTGTTTTCTTCTTTTTCTTTTGCCATTCGCTTTTGAACAGTGAACAGTGCTGCAAAACGTTGATGTTTGCGCGCCAACCCTTGAATATTTAAATTTTAACGTTTCTTGCTCTTTATAATAACATTAATCCAAGCCAAAGTAAAGATTATTTTATATTCGTAATTATAAAAATGTTATTTTCAATATTAATCAATTATATTTATTTTCTCTCATTTCTTTTTTTTAGCCAGCCCTGGTCGTTTGAGCCACTGTTTTTTCTTCATCATCGACCTACCTTGGCATGCCTCTTGTAAGCCAAGCCACCTTTTCATTTTAGCTGATACGCGCTAAGCAACAGGTGCGCTTTCATATTTTTCATCGCACCTGCAGTCTCGTCTCTCTGCCTCTCCGTGGCCCTAGGCCGGTCATTGATGGTGTTTGTTGTGTTGTGTGTGCGTGCTAGAAGAAGAGACTTTCACTACGGGTCACTTTTAAGACTCAACCCCGAAGCCATCCACAGCTACAGCTAGCTCCAGCTTGCTCCGAGGCTTAATTAATGCGCTTCGCACGCGTTGTCACAGCCATATAGTAGTAGTAGAAGAGCCAGAGATGGAGACAGGGCCAAAGTCAAGCCAGAGCCAGAGCCAGAGTCGGCGGCCCCAAACGAGTTGTTGTGTTTATGGTTTTTACTCTGTGAGATTCGTGTTTTCGCATTCGCGCATACCCTGAGTTGTAATATCTCGACTTCTTTTCGTTAATTTCTCACCCAGAAAACAGAAACACAATAACCCGAGAGAGGCTCCCTCTCCCAGCCACCTCTCCAGTTTTAGTTATAGTGAGAAAAGGCACTAAAGAGATACATATGAAAAGAAAAAAGCAAAAGACGGTTGTCGCCTCGGATTGGATCGGCAAAGTGGTACGGTACCGTTAGTGCGCGAGTGACTGTTTAAACATAATTTAAATAATGAGGAATCTGCGCTCGTAATTGATTTAAGTAGCGCAGCAGACAACAACACCAAGACCAACAACAGCATTTGCATAATTTCCGCCTCACAAACACACACACACACACAAAGAGAGGACCACAGACACTTGTGGTGCTCACAAACAAAGAGCGAGAAAATTCGTTGCGCTTTTAGCTGCCACTGCAGCAGCAAGTGCCATTTGTGTCGGTGTACGTAGATATATGAATGGGTGTGTGTGTGTTGTGCAGTCATGTGTGTGCACCAGTGTTGTTGGGTACTTAAATGGACAAGTTAGAGTCCACATTCCACATAGAACAGAAAAGAACAGAGCAGGAACAGAAACATAAACAGAGAAGAACAGCAGCCAACCATTGTTGGCCAAGAAACGGCAACTTTATCTATTAGCTTGTGAGCAGATTTCAAAATAATTGCCCATACACATTCTCTGACCGATGGAAGGAAGACAGTGCACTTGATGTGCGCTATTTGTAATTTGTGCTGCATCCAATCGTATGGGCCATGTGTGCAGCGCTTTTGCCTTCCACCTACTCACACACACACACATGCACATTCACATTTGGATTTTGTGTCAAGCCTCGACAGCTCGTGGCTCTTTTCTGGCCCACACACATGTTTATTGAACTGAATCCATAACCCTGCCGCTGGTGCTCTGCTGCTGGCCTTAATTAGCATACGAGTAACAATGGACAAAAACGACAACGGCTTGACCCTCCGAGATGAATAGAGATGGAGCAGAAGAATGGTCACAGTAGTATAATTAGAACGGGCGAAAGGCGGCAAAGGTTGCACAGTGGGTTAAAGTAGTCACGGGAGTGGAGTGTAGTGGAAGAGCCGTCTCGTCTGCTCGTTAATCCGGTGTGACCAGACGGAGTGTAAGATGGAATGTGACTGATAAAGAAAATCTGCATCCTCAAGGAAATGATTAATGAATGAGATATGGATAAGAGATGGAACCAGGAACCAAGAACTCAAGTTAAAAATTCAAAGTGGTTTCAAATGCCATGGTTATTATAAAATGTGTCGAAGTTTAGATAAGATACATTTACAATTGTACCTACATAAAATACGATTATTTCTCTTGAATGAACAACTTCAACTACATCCTATCTACATATGTATGAATGTAGCTACCTATATTCAAGATTGTAGTCTTTTGTTGAGACTAAGTTATCATATTTGGGGAAATATTGGTCCAACGATTGACACCTACACTTATAGAGTTGTTCAAACGCTGTTTAAGGTCCATCTGCACCTTCTTCACATACACATACCTAAACATATATGTACATATCTCCATTGTTTACTAGAATATATTAGCACTCAAATTCGATTCTGAGCAGCCGAAACAAGACCCCCACGTATTCCAGTCCGTCCGCCCACAGCCCCGGCGAGCGGCAGAGGCCAGAAACTGTAAATGTAAATCCAGCATAAGCCATCCACAAAATACAATTTTCAAAGAATTCATAAGCACGCGCTAATGCGAATACTAATTCCATGACCACTCCCCGCCACCCCGATCACCGATCTGCCCCACTCGACCACAACCAGCACCAGCACGGCCAGTGCGTGAGGTGTCTCGAAGCACCTGTTGTCGGACAACAATCGGACAACGTAACCGACTGCCCCTGCGTGCTCGGGTTGCGTCTGGTTAGAAGCCGCACTCGCACACTCGGCCGCCTCCGGCCGGGAAAGAAAGAAAGAGACCAAAAAGAAAAATATATATGTATAATAATAATTATAAAGAAAAAGAAACGAGAAACGAGAAACGAGAAACTGCGCTGAAAACCGGTTAATGTGAAAATGAAAGAAAACTTTTGTATTTGTTTGTTTTCCTCGTGTATAATGTCGCTGAAGAGTTGGTTTTTCTTCTTCCACAGTTCGAATTTGGTGAAATCAATGCGTAGAAAGTGAATCCGAGGTTGGCGTTGACGTTACGCAAAGCCGTGGAAAAGTGAAAAGCCGTGGAAAACCTGGCAGCTCGAAAATTGCACCAAAAGTGCAGCTGCCCATTTGGAAATTCGGCGACTGATACTGATTGCCGTTGCGTGCGCCGCCTGCATAGCTCCCCTAGGCTCTAATTGTCGGCTGTCTGACCGGAGCAACACCTGGTCGAGCGTCGGCCCCCCTGCCGGAACAGAGCGGCCGCCGCATGCGTCTCATCCAAACGGCCACCGGCGGTGCTGCTGCGACTGTTCTGCAGTCCCACTCCCAGTCGCAGTACAACTACACCAACATGCGCGAAGATGATATCGAGCTAGCCATCAAAGTGGTAAGTCTGAAAGGCTGTTATGAGTAGCAGTGGCCCCACACCGCATCTCACCTGGGACATCAAGCCTGGACTCGAGAAGCTGCCTTTGGGTCTGATCCGAGGCAGTGCTCGTGCTTTGCTACGGCTGTACAATTATAGAACTCTGATTCACTTCTAATTATTTGCGTCGATTGTAAAAGAATGCGTGTATGTACATTGAGCTAAGGTTAGTTACTCCACTAATAGCCCAGGAGATTTGATTGATGTTCTGGTAATCAGCATAGATCACAAAGCGGCTCGCAGCTATGACATGATAGACAGGGAAAATTACTCCAAAAAGGGAGAAACGACAAACAAATAAAAAACACTTATATTTAATTCTCTACCGATATTATTTGAAGCTTAACTATAATTTTATTAATTTTGATGAGGTTTCTTTTATAAGAAAGATGATTCTTGATATTAAATGGCTTTACATTTAGTATCTTGGAAGATTAACCCTCAGCATTTCACAAAAAAAAACAAGAAGTATTTAGTACAACAAATGTTATTTAGATAGTTTTGTTAAATTTGAGCGATTATGTATCTGAAAGCCCTCTTCTGTTTTTGGGACCGTCATTAACTGAGCCAAAAAAAGCTAAAAATTCGACTTTTTCATTTAATATAATTAAAGTTATATTTTTTAACGTTTTGTCGTATAATTATAAATGCCAAAATGCAAAAGAAAAGGTTAAAAGGGTTATGGGTCGCCATAATTTCTCAAGTCGTGGCAGAAAATACAAAAAACTGTACTTACATATCTACTCATAAAACATATTATATCATGTCAAGCATAAGCTGAATCGAACCTTATTAAAGGAATTGTTTATTTGCAGGTGATTGTTGGAAACGGAGGAGTTGGGAAATCCTCGATGATACAGCGCTACTGCAAGGGCATTTTCACCAAGGACTACAAGAAGACGATCGGAGTGGACTTTCTGGAGAGGCAGATCGAGATAGACGGGGAAGATGTGCGCATAATGCTGTGGGACACAGCCGGGCAGGAGGAGTTCGACTGCATAACGAAGGCCTATTACCGGGGGGCCCAGGCGTCAGTTCTCGTGTTCTCCACGACGGATCGGGCCTCGTTTGAAGCCATCAAAGACTGGAAGCGCAAGGTGGAGAACGAGTGCAACGAGATACCCACGGTGATTGTGCAGAACAAGATTGATCTGATCGAGCAGGCCGTGGTCACTGCCGACGAGGTGGAGACGCTGGCCAAGGTGCTCAACTGCCGTCTGATACGCACGTCCGTGAAGGAGGACATCAACGTGGCATCCGTGTTCCGCTACCTGGCCACCAAGTGCCACCAGCTGATGACCCAGAGTTATGACCAGATCGGTAGCCAGCAGCACTCGTCCAGCCATCCGCCCTATAACAGCACGCCCACCATTAGCGCCTTCAGCCCGACCTTCACCAAGTCCAGCAGCGGCACCATTGTGCTCCGTCCGGCCAAAAAGGGCAGCGGGTCCAGTGCGGCGAGGAAGCGCAAAATAGTTCTCAAGAAGTGTGGCATCTTGTAATGGAAGGGGATCATCGCGCTGGATCAACTCCAGCCAGGGGGACGGAGCCTGCTAGGCAGGCAGTCAAACAGGGAGTATGGATGGATGGATGGACGAGAGGTTGGCAATTAATAACTGGAGCATATTTAACGCTTAATTATTTATGAGCCTAATGAAGTTGTGGCCAGGTGGCGGTGGCCAGCCAACCGTTGGATGCAACCACAGGCACAGCCACAGCCATTCACTAGTCGTGCACAGATTCCGCGTGATGTGGCCCAGACATGCTAGAAAGCAGCGATAATCCGAAACAGTAAAGTGCCTCTTCGGGACACACATCGAAGTGGAGATACCCTTGCAGATTTACATACATACTAAATGCATAAAGAACTTATATTTAATTCAGTTGAAAAATACAAGTTACAAAATAGAGTAAATACAATCCAAACCATCCGTAAATACCCATCTACACCAATATTTATCCTGACAAGGTAAGCATTCAATGAAGGCTTACACAAATTCGTTATCATAACAATAGTATCCACGAGTTCTGCAAGGGTATCGAGTTCTCAAAACCATATCCAATATGCATTATCTTATGCGGCTATTCAAAAATTACCCCAATTAGCTATAGATATTAAATATCAAATCAGATGGGATGTATTGTATTAAAATTATGCCCCCTTTTGTATAACGGAGACTGATGCAGCAATGCTCCTCATATCGGATATGTACATATACTTTTATATGGGTTCGTACTGGCCTAACCAATTATTTAAATTAAAAGGCTATTAACCACGCTAGCGCAGCCCAGATGTTCATGTGAGATAGATCCCTCCGCCAATTAGCCTTGGAGAATGTGCAATTTATAATTCAACTTATATAATTATTAACTAATGGAAAGTCATGACAAAGCGCAATTCAACTCGTCTTTTACGGCACCAGTGTCCAAAGTTCCACGTTCTATGCAAAATTCCACATCGATTACAAGCGGAGTCCATTTTACTCGCAAGGCGTCTGCACAATTGGACTACTCGTATAACAAAATAACAATCCTATACTAAGACCATTCTCATATTGTATCTATACGTTTAATGTTTGATTTAAAATATACAATTAATAAATTATTTTTTGTAAATTATATGGATCCAGCCATGAATTCAAATCTAAAACGAGAAGGAACGTGTGAGTCGCCTCTGAACGCGACTCTACTTTTATACCCGTACTCAGTCAGTATATAAATTTTTGAGCTTATTATTATGAAGAATTTTAAAATATTTTACATATTTTTACTATATCTGATATGTACATCTACATCTACAATGTCGATTATACATCAAATATGTATATTCTACATTACATATATGTAATGCAGATTTTACATCTTCTCCGCAGAGTTCGCTCGTTGCACAGGGCAGAGTGTGTGCGAGCGAGTAAAGGAATAAGTAGCGTCAGCTGCGCAAAGAGGCATTCTGGCTATAATAACGATCCGATCTGATTCAGGTTCGTCGATCTGGTAGCATTTTCTACGATACTGCGTTTTTTGTTTTATTGTATCTTCAAAAGTGTGGGTGGCACAGATTTTCGTCTTTTGTGAAGGCGAAAGGCGGCGTGGCAAAATTTTTAAACAAACTTGATTCAGTGTGATAACACATGGGTCTGGAAACAAAATTTGGTTGCTCTAGCTTTTATAGTCTATGAGAACTAGGCGTCAAACAAAACGGACGGACGGACGGACAGACCGACATGGCTCTATCGACTCGTCTATTGATGCTGATAAAGAATATTTATACTCTATGGGGTCGGAAACGTTTCCTTCTCACACATCCACTTTTACCACAAAGACAATATACCCCTTAACTATTTTTGAGTACGGGTATAATAAAACCAGCACCAAGGGGGGCCTGAAGAGTCCCACGAAAACGGAAGGAAGTAATATAGAGGAATCGATCCTATGGCATATATGTAGATATACATATTTATCCTACGAAAAGACGTGCCTACGTACATATATGTACATATACCGAATCGGTAAAGATATCCTCTAACAGATGAATGCCTTTCTTTTAGACTAGGTACATTTATATTTGCGTAATTATTTGTCAAAACAAAACCGAATTTTACAGCGTAGAATATGTAGTTTAAAAAATTTGATTCTCATTTAAAACGCTTCGTGTGTTCTTTGTATAATATACTCGGAGGACAATAAAAAGACAGCCCATACATGGCCTATGTTCTTTTTGGAACATATTTCCTTAAATAAAATATTCATATGTCAGTTTTAGTTTTGAAATGTTTACCATTTTTTATTTGATTTTTGCTTTTACACTTGTTTTTTTTTAAGCTTGACAATTTTGCAATCCGCTTTTGTTACACCTTCGCTTACACATTTCCTCATTTAAATTGTTAAAGTATTATATAGTTTTAAATTAGTTTTTGTGTGTTTTATTTACAATTCGCGTTGAAAAATCGTCTTCCTATCACGCAAAAACCAATAAATGTGTGTATATCCTACATTCTTGTCGTAATTTTCAAGTGTTTCCTGGTTATGAATAAAGGCATAAATAACTATTAGTCGATTTCCGATCTTAATTATTTACAAAAAGTCGAAAAATCAAGATATAGAGAGGGGAAAGGGGGTGAGAAAGTGGAGACTATTTGGGGAGGGTGGCGTGGAAGAGAGAAAGCTGAGCATAAAACTGTGTTTTGTTATTCCGGGCTGAGCCCAATATATAGCATGTGAGGGTGTGTTCTGGTCCTTTTAAAATCCTATAAAAAAATATCATTTTATCATCGTATCAATTTTTACTCGCTACAGAACTATTTAATGTGACTGTAAATTAACTTTCTTGGCACTTAAATAAGCAAAAAAGAATCACATTTAACCAAAAACTATTTGATTTGCATACAATTTCCGATTACAAGGTAATTGTTGCCGCACAATAATTTAATTTGAAAATTGCAGCTTGTGTGTCTGTGTGTTGAGTGTGGGTGGGTGGAGATTGTAAAGAAACTGAGAGAGAGGCCCTCTTCGAACTCATTTACAGGAGTCTTCCATTAGATTAGATTAGATTATAGTACATTATGTAGACAGACGTAGACTACATTAGAACATTTTCTTTCCGTTTAGCTATAGTTATTGTTTTTCTTTTGAATATATATGTATGTTCGGCAAATTTGTAAACTTTAAATTATTTAAGTATGTATGTATAACTTTTCACTTTGCTGTTGCCGTTTTGTGTTGCTGTTTTATTGGAGTTTCTGTTGCTGTTGTTGGTTTTGTTAGTGATTTTCTGTCGGTGTCGGTGTCTGTGTTGAGGGCTTTGTGGCCCTGTGGCTTAACTGTTAGGTTTTCTTTCGGTTTGGTTCCTACATAGAGTAAAAGATTTAGCCTAGATACACATGCCATATACATATGCATGTACATATACGTAGTTATATATAACTCTCAATTGTCGTATCCTATTCGGAAACGGGAAAATCGCCATCTGCCTCAGCTTCCTCCCTGCCCTCCAGTGAGCGGTACTCGGTGTCGGAGTCCTCGCTTATGGCCGTCGTACCAATCGACATTGGTAGCATGGGTACTGCTGTGTTTGTAACAGGTTCCTCAGCCCTAACACCCGCAGTTATTTCCGGAGCTGGGGGTACATAGATGGTAATGGTTTCTGGCTCCTTCGCATCTGCATTCGCTTCCGACTCTCCGATTGCTGGTTCATTCGGATTCCGATCCGCCACAGGCGCCACCTGCGCTGCACTCGCCTCATCCTGTTGCTCTGGTTGTTGTGTTAGGGGTTGTGTTATTATATCAGCAGAGGCCAACAGTAGATCCAGTTTAAGTTTGCTCGATGCCGTTGGCTGCTCTGTTATCACAGTCTGTGCTTGAGTTGCTGCTCCCGCTGCTGCTACTGCCGCTACCGTTTGGGCCGTTGGGACTATTGCTATTGTTGTTGCTGTGCCGCCAGCAGCAAGCAATTCATCTTCCTCGCTCACGCTAATGTAGCGACAGCGCTCGCTGAGCAACGAAGCGGACTCGTCGTCCTCCTCGTTCACGCTCGTAATGCTCACAGTGCGCTGTTTGAAGCCCGGATAGACGCTGCTTCCGGACGTGCCTGGCGCATCGATGACATCTCGAGTCAATGCTGCCAACGATACTGACGCTGTTGCTGCGGCGGCTGAGCTCGCTGAAGAAGAAAACAACAATTTATTATAAGTACATATTACGTAGTATTTAATTTAATGCACAATATCTACAATTCTACGTAGACTAGAGCTGCAAGGAAATTCCTTATTTTTATCGATCTTTATAAAATTTAAATGGAATTTCTTGGATCCATTCGTTTTATTGCGTAAGATTAAACTGGCATGACATATTTTTTAGTGAAAATTGAATTCCAATTCGTCTGAACATCCACTCGGACTCTGTTCAGCATGCAGGAATGCATGCATAAATAAATTAAGGCACAATCTTTCATTTTTGTCTTCATAAAAGAAAACCAACAAGGTGGACTAGGACAACCTGTTTAGTGATCAGTAATGGATTTTGTACGATAGTTCGTGTCAACGCGCATGACTAGTAATTGCATCCATCAAGATGACCAGAAAAGTGGCGTAGAAATATCACGATAAATAGCTGCTGGGTTCCATATCGATTGCTGACAAGTCAATAAGAATTAGCAGCGCAAAAACAAAATGTTTTTAAGAAGGACCGATAGTAAGGAATGTATCGTAGGTGCGTTCAACAGAACTCCAATCCACGATACCTGATAAGTGATACATGATCACTGATACGTTGGCCTGGTATCAGCATTTCCGTTCCACCAATAGCAATTTTCTCTTGACTATTTTCTATGCATCTCTTCTTGCAGTTACTCACATTCTAAACGCTCCCGCCGCGAAGCATTTCGAGAGGGCATGGGTGCCAGCTTGATCCGATAGAACTTGGAGCCCCTGTTAACGCGGTACCGATTATCGTCCTGCAAAGAAGGGACACTCATTAGCAGTCATCCTGGGAGAGGAGAGGGCCATGTGCAATTTGGTGGCACTTACCTTTCGCGCCTGGCAGTACTCCTTGTCCACAACCCGTCCAATGGCATAGTACGGCAGAGGGATTTGATTCAAATCCGTTACGGCCATAGGCACGGGCACAGACCCGGATAAGTCAACAGCGCCCGAGGGCGGGGCGAGTGTGATTGGGGGCGTCAACTGGAGGCCCGCCAAACTGTCCCCGTGGACAAAATAGAGTGTGAGCGAGTCCTGTACGACCATGAACTGGGCATGGCGCATGCTCCACACGACAAAGACGAGATCGCCTCTGCTGCAGGCCTCCAGGGCAATGGACCGATGACTGGAACCGCCCGCCGACTTGGAACGGGTCATTGTACCACCGATCGAAGGCAGATCGTAGCTGGAACTGCAAATGCAAGAAAAAAAAGCGATTTTAGTTGAATAAATCGAGGGCTAGATGCACTTTTTGCTCTTCGTGTCGTACCTCTTCATGGCCGCCACACTGGTCTCCATTTCCAGGCGCTTGCTCTTCTCTTGGTTGAGCTCCTCCTCGAGCCGACACTTGTCTCGACTCAGATAGTCGATCTTCTCCTTGAGCCAGCTGTTGCCGTCCTCATTGGTGATCATCTCCAGGCGCGTCTTCAGCTGGTACGACTCCTGGGTGAGGAACTGGTTCTGTTCCCGCAGCTGATCCAGCTGCCGCTCCTTCTCGGCTAGCATGTCCTTCAGAATGCCCACGTTGGCCATCACAGATTCTGAGTTCAGTGGGAGCAGGCGCGACTGCCACAGGGAGCGCTCCGACTCCACGGCCTCGCTGATAGCACGCTCACGCTGGGCCAACAGCTCTTGTCGCTGCTGGCACAGCAGCTGGTCCACGTCCACTGTGGCGGTGGCGCTTGCCACGCTGGCACTGCTCGTGGGACGCTCCAGCTTCTCGAGACTGCTGTCCGAGGGCGAGCGCTCCATGGAGGTCATCAGCTTGAAGCGGCAGCGCAGCGACTCCAGCTCCGTTTTGTGCTCGTGGATCAGCTGATCCCTGGCCTGGGCCACAGCTGCCAGCTTGTCTCGCTCCGCCATCTCCAGCTTGAGGCGCAACTCATCCAACTGCTCCTGGGTCTCCCGCTCGCGCTCCTCGCACTGCATTCGCAGTACGTTCCACTTGTCCTGCAGCAGCTGCAGCTCCGACTGCAGCTCGTCCTGGTAGCCAGCGGCATCGCTGCGGAACGTGCCCAGGTTGGAGCGGGCTTCTCCCAGACAGGCCAGAGCCAGCTTGGACATGTCCTCGATGGCCCCGCGCATCCTCTGTACGCTGGCTCCATTCTCCTCGGTGAGGGTGCCCGCGCTAAGCATCAGCAGCTCCTCCGTGGCCGTGCTCCTGGCTATCTGCTCGCCAACGATGCCGCTGGTCGTCGTGCTCACGGACTTGACGGCCGTCGTCAGTTTTTCAAACTCTGTTTCTGTGTCCGTTTCGCAGTCGGAAGTTGCAGAAGTGCCGACTCCAGCTCCTTGCAGCTCAACCAGTCGCGGAGCCAGCAGAGGTGGCTCCTGCTCGGACTCTTCCTGCTCCTGCTCCTGCTCCCGCTCTTGCTCCCTGGCCACACCAGATCGTTGCACAAAGAACTCTATCACAGGCCTCATGTTAGGCAGCTGGAGCTGGGCGGAAAGCTCGGGCAGCTGCGAGGAGAGCAGATCAATGTCCGATCTGCTGAGCGGCGGGAGACGCGTGTCGAAGCTGAGGGGATGCTCGTTTGCAAAAGCGGGCGGCATGTCGCCCATGCCGGGAAAGAGGATGTTCAAAAAGTGGCCGTCGAAGCTGGCGTTGAACTCCCGCCTGCGACGCAGCTCATCGCTGTGGATCCGGTCAAAGTCGACCGAAAGTCGCGTGGCCCACTGGCGGAACTCGTCGGAGAATATCTTCCGGCGCACCACCTCGGCCACAGCCGCCACATAGGTGCAGGGAGCCCTGTGGATCTGCTCGATGATGCTGATGTGCCGCTCGGCTCGCCTCAGACAGCGGTGGTTGAAGAGCAAGCGGTTGTCAAACTCGCTCATGCCATTCTCGATCCACACGATGCGCCGCAGACGAGTGTGCAGGTTCTTGCCTAGCTCGTCCTTGGAGTTCGCGATGCAACGGCAGTAGTCGCGGATCTTGATATGGTTCTCCAGCATCACCTGCAGCTGTGTGCAGTGCGAGAGGCACAGGTCGGGCAGCACGGAATTGTCGCGCAGATTCAGGGCACGCGCCTCGTTCTGCTGGAGGGCTAGTGCCTGCTCCTTCTGCTCCTGCACCATCTTCTTTATCCGGAACTTGAACTCCTCCAGCCGGCACAGGCGGTCGCTGAGTCCCTTTATCTCCTTGACGTCCCCCTGGTTGGCCATCTTGATTATGTGCTGCACCTCGTCCTTGAGCTTCTCGTATATGTCCGCGCTGAAGATATCCAGGCCCTGGATGCACTCGTCCGACATCAGCTGCAGCGCACTGTGGTTGCCCTTGGAGCTGATCCACTGCAGCAGATTCAGATTGTGGCGGCGCGCCATCGAGCTGGAGGTGGTTGAGGTCTGGGAAACCCTGGTCGCTGCCTGCTGGTCGACCTCGGGCACGCCCTCAGCGGACCCTTCCTCACCTGCGCCCTCCTTCTCGTCACCCATCTTGAGCTTCTTGTTGGGCGAGTCAGCTTGCGACGACTCATTCAGACCCCCCTGCTGCTGCTGCTGCTCCTGCTGTTGCTGCTGCTGCTGGGCAAACACATCATCGTTGTCCAGCAGCTCGTCAAAGCCATGGAAATCGGCCTCGGCGAGAGCCATGAGGCCAGGCAGTATGGGAATCCTGGCAAGCTGCTTGAGATCATCGGAGAAGTTCCTCAACAGCTCCAGGTAGCTGTCCCGCTTCTGCAGGTGTCGATCGAAGGCCAGACAGAAGTTGTGGAAGCGCTCACGGAACTCGTTGGTCAGATCCTCCATATTGGCCACCACCGCCGACCAGCCCTGCTGCTGCAGGTGCTGATCGTGGACCAGTCGCTCGCACAGAGCCTCCTCCTTACGCGCCAGCTCCCGCATATGTTGCGCCAGCTGTGCCCGCTGACGCACAGTCTCGAGGGCCGGCGGAAGTTTGTGGCTCTCCTCCACCTGGCGTCGCAACTCCGCATCGGCGTCGCTGTTCTGTATCGTGGGCGCCAGCCGCTCGTCGCCTGTGAGAAACATGTAAATGGGATTGGTGTCGGTGCCAGCCGAGTAGCACGACACCTGGGTGGAGTGCGTCAGCATCTCGCCCCCGCTCACCAGCAGGACAATGTTGACGGCGGGAATGCCGTGCAGCTTCTGTATTGTCTCCTTCAGGTTGTCCACGGACTGCAGGGCCACGTTCATGTCGAAGCTCAGCATGCGACCGACGTCCACATGGAATACGTACAGCATCATGGAGCTGTTTCTCTATCTCCCCTTTCTTTCTCTCTCTCTCTCGTTGTATCCCCCCCTTGGTGAGCTCCAACGTATTCGCCTTCTCTCTGCTCGGTACACACACTTATGGTTTGGCAGTGCTTCAATAGTATTGGTTTTGTTCCTTCATCTGTACGTGTGTGAGCTTGTAGTTTTTTTCGTTTGTGTGTGTGGCAGCGAAGTCTGGTGCTGCCACCTGGCGGTTATGCTGAAAGACATAGTAAGAGAGCGGGAGAGCAGGTTAGCCAAAAGATATTTAACAGTTGTTTTTGTTTTGTTTTTGTTTTTGTTAATTTTAATGAAAGAGGAAACCAGTCAACAAAAATATCTCTCACTTAGCTTAGAGATGCTTAATTGGCATTGTGTAGCACTGCCTGAATTGATTAACTTAAGGCAAACAAATTAATTATATTTTCCTCCTTAAAACTTGTTCGAACTACATAACGAATCATATACATATGTATGTACCTATTTATTTAATTCTTTTATTTGCTTTTGCAAAGCTAATGGTTTGAGAGACAAGACACGAATCTGCTAGTTACATTTCTCAACAGCTGTTAGACATTGTGACGCTGACTCTCTCTCTCTCTCTGTTGGAGGTCGGAGTGTGGGGGCAGGCAGCCAGCTTCAATGTTAATGACTAACTGGAACGGTTTCGAGTCGCAATAAAAAATAGCAGAGCAACCATGTGCACAGTCGCCTATTCAATTTTATTTTTATAATTTTGTTTACAGTTTGTCTGGCGCAGCTTGGGTGCTTGTGTAAAACGTTGATAAGGCACACATTACAGGATAGCAGCAGACGCCGCATCACACTTAACACACGCGCACAGCATTTGCAAGTTTTAAGCGAAAACAAACTCAAATTATCAACGCACCTTAATTCAAACACGTCTAGACTAGCGGGCGTATCGAAAAATAGTGACTCTGTCGCGTCACCACTCACTCTCAGAGAGGGAATGGACGAAGAGAGCGCTGCACGTGTGCGATCGTACACACACACACATATGTACATATTTATAGATGTACATATAGGAAGACTGCTGTGCATGTGTCAATGCCAAGTACGCCGCCGACGCTCTGCCCTTTACCTGTGGGCCACAGTCCTTTTGTACCTAAGCGAATTTCACAATGTTTTATAAGCGGATCTTGTAGTTTCCAGGAGATGGACAATATTTCTCAAAATTTTTCACCGTTAGCGAGCACGTGTAACGAAACATGATTTTACAGCGGTGATGAAATACCTGGAACGATTGGCTAATTACATCCCAAATGACCAAGAGAACATCTGGAAGCTACTTTGTAACAACTTGGTGAAATACTAGCTGCCGACACTGATTAATGAAAGGCAATAATCTGCCCATTAGTCATCCATGACATGCAAGAGTGCAGTCAAAGCCCCCCACCTGGACGACCTGACCAAGACCACATCACCGACATTGCGATCGAGCGAGCCCCAAAGTGATAACAGTTTATCAGCTGCGCATTTTACAAATGTACAAGTACATATACATACATACATACATTGCCTAGTCTAAATTATCATAAATGTACAAAAATGATGAAAAAAAGGGCAAATCTATCAAACCATGTGAATGAAAGAGTAACGTTGGCATGACGGCTGAGAACTCCGAAAAGCATTTAGGCTGAGGATATGCAGTATCTGCCCCACACAGACCGAACGACTCCTCTGCTAGCTGATTACAGAAACGTTAACGCCACCCGAAGAGCAGAGCAGAGCTGTCAGAGTTTATCAGCGCTCTGTCAGTGCCCGTTGTGGGGGGCAAAAACGACAGAAAAACACTTTCACACTCGTCGGGCAAAGGGCAATGGGAGAGGGGACTTCCAGACACACACACACGGGGGAGAGATGCCGTTAATTGGGTATGCATTTATTCTATAAACATAACTGCACTTAATAAATACAGAATTTCGTGATGGTGGCCTGTAAATAAGTTAAGCCAAAACAACAACGCTGGCAGACTTCAAGGCAGCGAGGAAAACTGCAAACAGACAACAAAGAATAAGCGAGACACAGTGATTAAATAAATGATTACCACTCGAAAATTAAACTGAAACGACTCGATCAGCTGATAATATCGATATTCGATTCTTCATTTTACGCTCTCTCTCGCTCTTTCTCTTCTTTCTTGCTCGCTCACTCGCTCAGCTGTGAAATGTTTTGTTTTATTTTTTGCACTGGGCTGCAGAGTAAAGAAGCAAAACAACCCATTTTTCTACACAACTATTCTCTTAAAATATGTAAATGATTGCAATTAATTGTAATTTGGCTCGAACTGACGCATAGCATAGACAACACCGACAACAACAGCAAGAACAGCAGTAGTATGCAAGGGTTGATGACGTTCGAAAAAGAAAATGGCAGCAGGTGTAGCTGCATTTGCAATTCAGGGGGGTGAGTGGGAGAGAGGCGAATGAGGGGACGGGGGAAATTTATGCAGTAAAAAGGGCGTCGTCGGATGCTTGTGTGTGTGAATGAAAACTATAACTAACGGTTAATTAAAACTATGCACCACTCGCGCTCACACTTACCTTGTAATCTTTGATCAATTTTCACAATGGCGCGCCTGTGTGTGCTACGTTTTGTGTGTGTGTGTGTGTGTGTGTGTGTAGAGCGTTTGTGTGTTTTGGTTTTAATCAATTGTAAACGAACACAAGCGCTGAAAATTATTTTGCATCAGCTGTGGCCGTGCCGTGCCTGTGTTGTGTTTTTATTTGTGGCCAGCGGCAGCAGCGCTGCGCAGCGTCGACGCCAAAGTCGAGTCAACAACAACACAACAAGCCTCTTCTCTTTGCTTTTTGCTTTGGTTTGCCTTCTCTTCTGCGTCGTCTCTTTCAGCGCGAGTATTGTTTTATTTTCCGTTTGCTTTAAATGATTTTTTTATTTATTTTGTATCGCTTTGCTTTTTTCCGCTGCTTCTTTTTGCTTATTACTTATTATTTTAAAGCTATTTTCGTTGCGTATCGTATCAAATACATATGTAAGTGTGTAAAACCGTTTGCTTTAATTTATTTCTCAGTTTTTCTTCATTAATATGTTATTTATGCAAAAATATATTCCCATTTTCCCCCGCAGTGCTTGGGTTGTTTGCGTTTTGCGGGCCCCTTCGTTCTCTGTTGCTGTTTTCTTCCCTTCTTAATCTATTTCTTTGTCTATCACAATTGCGTTGTTTTTGCTGCTGCTGCTGTAGTTGTTGTTGTTGTTTCTTATTTGCTTGCTTATGCTTTCTGCTTCTGGTTGTTGTTGTTGTTGGCAGTTTTATTTCCCGTCAGTTTTAAGCCCATTTACGAAGCGGCCATTTACCCCGTTTTGGTTTTTGGATTCGCACAATTTCACTCACGCATATTGTTGATTTTCTTATATTTCTAATTAAATTATATGGGTATAAAAATGAAATAACGCACTTCGTTCCAGTGTGACCGTGGACTTATCGATAAAAAAACCCGCCTGACCCTCGAAAATATACCCAAATACCCAAATAATACTATACCGTAAATATACCAAGGCAAATCATATTCCTTAATTTTGATATTCGATTTAATATTAAAAGGGAGCTAGAAATCACAGATATAACTACACTCTTGATACATACAACAACAAATATCTAAAGTATTTGTATGAAAACGATCAGAAATTTCTTCAAGCACAAGGTGCTTGCTAGCGGCTAGCAGTACGGCTAAAAAATGGTAATACCGATTAATACAAAAAGAGCAGCGACGGTATTTGATGGTGTTTTGCTAGGCCCTAGCAAAAAATACAAATATTCTATATTCCGCCTGCGCACATTTTGCTAAAATGGACAACGAAAAACCCAAAAAGCGGCTAGGACAGTGGTCGGCCACCTGCGGTTCGCAAGCTGTAAAGATGCGGTTCTCCAGTTCCATTAAGAAATATTAATAATTATATTAAATTTTCAAAACTTCAAAAATAACAATCCGTATGTTTTTATATCAATGAATATTATTTCTTAATAAAAAGCTATTATTCGCAACAAAAATAATAATAATAGATCCTCATCAAATACCATGATATTAACTCAAATAATTGAGCGGCTCTTTGAAAAATGTTAAATATTGTAATATGTGGATTTTTGGCTCTTCCATCTGAAAAGGTTGCCGACCCCTGGGCTATGAGCATCCTCCGACCAGTGCTGCCAGGTTTTCCGAAGCGAAAGTGGCAAAAAATTTCTGAAAATGGCCAGAAAAATGGCTAAAAATGGCCAAAAAATGGCTAAATCAATGAAATGTTAATTTTCAACTGATATATCCACTAATGTCACACTAATATCAGTAGATTCGTCTAAGAGAAGACTAAAAGCGGAGTTTCCGATGTCGGTGAGTAGGTCCTCGATAAAATGCACAGCAAGCACGTTTTTGATAATATAGGTGAACTTTGTTCTGCCCAACTTAATGTTCGCAGCAGCTTTGCAAGCTGAAAACTGCTTGACACACAGCTTACTCAAATGATCGCAGGTTGCTATTGCCGTGGGATTTTCTATGTAAAGGCATACTGCGGCTTCCTGCTCCTCGGTTTTCGTCGACTGTCTGAGAAACGGCAACTTATTTTTTTGAGAACCTGCGCCCATCGCAACCACATGTTTTTTTGAGGCGGAGTGGTGGCGGACATCATACATTTTGGCGCTTATTGCGCAATAGGCTTTTTGTGGATTTGTACAATCCCTGCGAATCCAGTCTTTAAATTCTTCATCCTGCATCCAGGCATCACGAAAACTTTGCTTATATTGTACTTTAGGCATTTAACACACCACTTTAAAGCCTAGTACTCAGTTCCGAAAAACACCTCGCGAACAGAATCAGGGTTGATATTCGTATGAAACCGATAAGAAATTTTCTTGGTCGAAAACTGTTTTCTAGGCTCTGTACGGAAGGCAGTACTTAGTTCAAGAAAAACAGGGTCGCACATACGCGAACCCCTCAGTTAAATACCAGTTTCGATATCTTTGTGGACCACTATTAAACGGAATTAGCTCAGTCAATGCAAACATGTGCAAAAAAGATAAGTATATTACAGAAAATTAAAAAAATGGCTAGTAATGGCTAAGAAAAAAAAAAAAGTTGCTATATTTTTGGCTAATAGCAAATATAAAATAAAAGTGGCAACTTTTTTTTAAAGTGGCCAGAAATAGCCACTAAATGGCTAACCTGGCAGCACTGCCTCCGACGTGAATCTACGAGAGCCACCACAATTAGTAATTCCCGGCTTTCGTCAAGTTTTTGTTAACTTTTCTCGAAATGTTCACAAACTAAACATAACAACACAGCTGTTTGAGCAGTGTAACCGGCCGCGACCAAAATATTTGTAACGTTTTGCTAGCAAACTTTTTTTCTGATCTGAGTACTGGGCCAAAACATTACCAATTAACTGATTTTTACGATTGAAAAGTGTAGTTTTTGTTCAACTGTTCATTTTAAATACATTCATTTTGATATTATAGATATATAGTTTTTACTTGAAATTTAAAATCTAGAGTACATTCGTCCCATCTCTACTCGCAGGCATAGCTATCGATAGTCACCCACCACCAGCGAAAAAGTGCAAACCCAACTTACAGAAAATAATCTTAAAATTTCTTTTTAGCAACCAGCGCGGCGTCGTTTGCATAAAGTGAAAGCATTAATTATATTTAAGTAGCATTGGCAAGGCATTTCCACAATAGAAACCCACAGCGGTATAGACGGACCGGACGGGCGCAGAATTTTCACCCATTCAGACACACATAATACATACACACATCGTCCAATGACAGGGGCGGTATTTCTTAGGTCTTATTTGAGACAATTTTTCTGACCCCAGGTGTAGTTTTTGTCTGTATATTTGGTAAACACATAACAAAACGATATCACTTTGCGTATTTTGCCCCATTTATTAATTACATTGTATTTTGCCGAAAACAACTCCTCATAACATATGTACATTGAAAAATGATCAACATTCAGACTATAGAAAATGTGGCCGACTGCACGCCACTTTACCTGCCCCACAGCTTGTATCTCAAGCCGTGGGCAAAAATGCAAATCTCCGTGTCATTGCCGAAAATTAAATCCGGCAAATCCGTTTCCAATCTGGAGATAATGGACAAACTGAGCGCTGAGCTCAAACCGGATAAGTTTCTGCTGCTTAAGGTACGTGCATTAGTTATACCCGCAGCTGGGATGTCTCTTTAACCGATCTTTGGATTGCAGGTATCCAAGAGCACTGTAGACTACATACGCTTCGAAGCGGAGCTAGACGAGCGCAAGCGACTTCGTTTGGCCCGTGAACGTTTGGACGGCATTTCGTTGCGCATCTCTGGGTTCAGCGAATCTTTCCGAGTGCGATGCGCAGAGTCCAAGGACGAGTTTCCCACACGTCACGACTGGGACTCGTATTTTCGCGATGCCCGCAACATGGATGAAATGAAAGCGGGCGAGCGGCCAGACACCATACATTTAACCCATCTGCCCATGCGTTGGTTCTGCCCGCGGCACTCGGAGCACGAGGAGCAGGTCAAGCCCAGCGAAAGTATTTTCAAGCGCATCTTCGAGAAATTTGGCCGCGTCCGTGCCGTAGACATACCAATATGTGATCCTTATCGCAAGAACATGCAATCGGACATCAACGGCATGCGTACTTTCAGTTTCGAGCAAGACGTTCTCTTCGAAGCGTGAGTACAGCATTCCTGATCTCAGCAAATACATATTTCGTTACAATTACAATCCCGTCTGCAGCTATGTCCAATTTGAGGAATACACCAGCTTTGTGCGTGCCATGGATGAGTTTCGTGGCACGAAGCTGGTCCGAAAGTTCGTGGACAAGACCCAGGCCATCAACATTTCTGTCAACTTCGACAAGCAGAAGCATCTTAGCGACTCGCACATCCAGCGACGTGAGCGCATGAGAAAGCGGTGCATTGCCAAAGCCCAGGCGGAGGATGAGGAGCGGGATCGTTTAAAGAAACAGCAAGCCGATCAACTGGAACGCGAAAGGTTTGATAGTTGTTTGAGCCTGGAAATGAAATCAATAATTAAGATAGGCCTCAGATCTGCTAAAGATCGTATCGATCTTTTGCACACTCTGATAGTTTATTTTGGAAAAATGTTCACTTGTTTCGAACTCATTTACTTAATCTTCATGCATTTTTATATAGAGTTGTAGAACTACTGCTGGTATTACTGGTTTCATCTCTTGGCGATTGAGACTTTTTCTCTCACAAAGAGTATTGCTTTTTACATTTGTTTCTCACACGGCGGTCGTTGGGCGAGTGGGGCATTTAGCCTACCCTACCGTTCTCTGTATCTTCTAGACGAACAGTTAACAAAAAAAATATTCTTATGCATATAACAAAAATATAGACAAGACAAAACAAAACAAAATCCTGCAAAATTGCAACAAAAATTACAGGCAAAAGCAGGAAGAATTGAAATTAGCCGAGGTCGAAAAGCAGCGTGAACGCGAAGAAAAACGAAAAGAAAAACATCTCAAAAAGATCCACGAGCGCGGCCAGGTGGAGATCTCTCAAAAGATACGCATCGAGGAGCGGAAGCTGTTGATAGCTCAGCGCAAGCTGGAGAGTATACGCACCCTGGAAAAGCTATTCGAGCGCATACAGGTACAGATACAGGCGAGGCGGGTCGGTTTTTTTTTTCGCCCAGAACTACTGATTAATAGCGTTCTTTTTTCCTGCAGTTGAAGGAAAAAGATAAGCCACGTCGTGCACGACAGGATGAAGCCAAGGACATTCAACGTGGCCGTCTGGTGGAGAAGTATAAGGCTGCCACAGAAAAGCTGGTCTGCGAGCAGCGAAAAATTGTACAGGAGATCAAGAGTAATACTCCCTTAATGGGTCTGCTGAAGAGTAAATCCAAAAAGAACTCTGCTGCCGATTGCAGCAGCGACGACGAGAATTCCAGAGCTGCCAGCAAGCGGCATAAGACAAATGGTTTGGTTGCAGCTGCAGCTTCTGGGGCAGTAGATTCCCTCTCGAATGCCGCCCGCGAAGCACTGAATCCATTTAAGCCTGCCACTGCCATGCCCGTTGGCGCTGTGCCGGGCCAAGCCGCTTACAATGCCGAAGCAGCCAGCGAGTGGATGCAATCCCTGTCCATGTTCGGATACGGCTTACCTGGAGTGTTTCCTGGAGCCCTTTATCGCCCCGCAGCTCCATTTCCCGTCTCCAGCAATTACCGAGGCTTTGCTCCGCGACCTCGCGGCCGAGGTCGGGGCCGTGGTGCAGGCTTCCGTGGTGGTCGTTCTGGGTACGAAGGATCATCCTCGTACTACAATCCCAAGCACGATCGCTATGGCGACGAAGATAAAGATAATGGATACCATCACAAGTCTTCGCGCGGAAGGTACGTTGTAGTATTGCAGACTATTGCAAATTGCAATCATTTTTATTAAATTTCGATCTATTCTTATTGCAGGCATCGCTCGCGTTCTGCCTCATCCTATTCCAGGAGTCGGAGTAGATCGCATGGACGACGGTAAGTAATTCGATTCAGAATGAGGGTTTTTTCATTTTATTTTGAATAGAATCATCTGTCGTTCCAGACGCTCTCAGTCGCGCAGCAGCAGTCGCAGCCGATCTCACTACCGAAAATCATCTTACTCATCAAGATCAAGGTAACACTGCCACATCCCCCGTATTACACCTCCAAAATTGTACCAAGTTTACGTTTATAGACGGAGTCACAGCCGATCTCATTCGCGCAGTCGAAGCAAGACACCGTCGCAACGGAAGAACCGCAAATTGGCCTCCACACGCCGATCCCGCTCTGTCAGCTACTCGCGGTCACGCTCACACTCTCGCAAGCGCTCCCACTCCCGTCGCGAGCATCGCAGTCGTCACCGCAGTCGTAGTCGCAGTCGCAACCATTCAGATAAAAACATTGTCCTGGAGGCTGACAAGCTAGTTGCCTCCGCTGAGCAAATCCAACGCACCATCGAGCAGCACACCAAGGATCGCATGCGCGAAGAGGAGCGCGAGATAAAGCAGACTTTCCGGCAGCCACGAACCAACAGCCACAGCAGCAACCATGTGGACACCAAACTACAAACGGAATCAAACGATGAAGACAGACAAGGCGGCAGTAAGCGGAGCAGTCGCCGCAACTCTCTCGCTGCATAAAATATCAATTATTTTAGAATTGTTTTGTAAGGTTCCACACAGAAATAAAATGGCCTTCAGAGACAACTTCTCTACCCTTGCAGAAGGTATTATGAATGGTTGCAAAATGCTTGTAACACAGAGAAGGTACACATACTCTCCAAATAGGTTTTCCTCTCGTCTCTGGATCCGGAGAAAAAACTTAATAGTTTCCCATACCGGGAATTGAACGCGGCCCTCACGGGTGGTAGCCGGTAGTAGTGGTATCCTAAACACTAGACAATATGGGATAGACAATTCTCTGGGAATTCCAGCAATACAAAAATAGATGGTTCGCTATTCTGTTGCTTAAATTCTGATCTATTTTATATTTATTTTTGCTATAAGTACTTATGTATATTTTAAATTATTTCCGTACCTCACAAATGAGTTTTCTTAAATCACAAATTTTCATAAATGTTTGCACTATGTCAAAGTTAATTTATTTATACATTGTACTTGCATAAAATTTCATTAAATGTTCTGAGCATTTTGTGCATATTTTGAATGCCATATTTTATTATTATTTTTTTGTTAAGCGCCGTCCCAGGGCAGCTTATCTAACGTACGGCAGTTAACGTACTTTTTATATTTGCTTGCTTTGCTTTCAGGACCGGCTTTAGATGTTAACATCAAAACAATATTTAGAAGCCCTCAATGCATAACATTCTAAAATAATTCCGATTGAATAGTTTCCTCAGATTTCATTTCAATCGGCGTTTTAATTGTTTTCTTTACTTCTGTTTTTATTTCTTGTTGTATGTGTTCGGTGTTGCATCACAGGTCCCAAGGTGCCAAATCTCTCCAATCTAGGCTCTCTCGGAACGTTGGCGTTTGTGCACACCACATCATAGGTCTTGTGATAAACAATATTACAACTATTTTATATTGAGTGCATAGGTCGCTTAAGACGATTTCGGTCAAGTCGGTGTTTTTTAGGAACCAAAGATATTTTATTTATGTGAAAAAAGAAGCGCTACCGCTGAAAAAAGCTTTTAAAAAAATAACAGACTTCAAAAATTCTTTAAAAAAACGTTCTGCATAGAAAAAAACCATAATTCTTTAAAAAATGTTAAAGCACTTTCTGTATCTATCAGAAAAAGTCGGTTTGGATCCTTGAAAAAAAAAGTTCGATTTTGTCAACTACAATCTACAAAAATAAGTCCTTTAAATTCTCTCATGAATTCATATACATATACTCGTGGAATAAAGCTGGCAAAAATGTAAGATTGGTAGGTGAAATGGTGACTTGGTCGGTCAACCGAAATCATTGTGATCACAGAATCGACCCGAAATGAAAACACATTTTTGGATTATATTACAAATCGTTTTTTTTCTTCTAAAACAATACAAGGCGAGTGTTCGCACTAAAAAGCAATGTTGCATGCGTGATTGAGTCAACGAAAGGAGTCGACCCACAATTGGAGAATGTGTGGATCAGTGTGGAAGGTTCCTGGATTTGATTCTGTTTAGAAGCGTCTATTGTTTCGCCCCCGATTTCTTCCGCTCCCGCTGCCACCGCTGCCGCCGCCTCCTCCTCCGCCACTGGATCCGGAGTTGTTGTTGCCACGCCTGCGGCGTTGCTGTCCTCCGCTGTTTGAGTTGTTGTTGCCACTCTTCGGAAACTGGTCCCGCTCTCGCTCGTTGAAGCTGTCAGGGCCGTTGTTGCTGAAGCCGTTTGAGCCATTGCCTCCATTTCCACCGCCTCCGCTCCCGCCCCCGCCGTTTCCATTGTTCGACCAGGGAGCATTGGCAGCCCATGGATTGGGTCTGTTTGATTGGGATGGATCTCGCTCCCGTTCCCGCTCTCTCTCGCGATCGCGGTCGCGGTCCCTCTCTCTCTCTCGCTCGCGCTCGCGCTGCTCCAATGGAGGCTCATCCACAAACTCCGTGTTGGGCTGTTGGGCCTTGACGGTGACGAGCGAGGGCAGGAAGGGCTTCTTCAGGAGCAGCAGCTCGCGCACGCATACCAACTGTGCGTTGTGCTGGCGGGGCTCGAAGCGGGACTTCTTCGTTGGGGGCGAGGCCACCTCGCCGCGAACCTCCACTGCGGGGGAGACAGATCTTGACCGATCCTTCAGGGGCACCACATCGCTCAGTTCCTCCAACTTGCCAGCGTCGACGTACTTGTTGAGGAAATCCGCTCCCTGACGTATGGCTCCCATTAGACGCGAATCGGGATGCACGCGAATGAACCGATTGTAGGCAAAAACGCCGACAATTGTGTGTGGATCGAGGCCGTTCAGCATGCCACTGGCTAGAATGCCCTCCAGGGTGTTTTCGCTTATCTGCTGGTGGGTCAGGCCGTTGGACAAGTCCTTGGCCTCGCGAGCTGCCAGTTCATCGTGGATTGTGAGCACACTGGGATCATCGGCGCGACGAGGACCAGCCCACTGCACCTGGAAGTTACGTGGTATGGGCTTGCTGTAGGGCACCTTCTTCTCCCTGTCCCGATCGCTGAGAACCTTGCTGGGATCCAGATCCAGACCAGGAATGAAGCCCTTATCGGCTGTGAGGCTCTCGGTAAACTCCACCCTGTCCTCAGGTCCCATGCCGGGTATTATGGCATCATCTGTAAGAAGGGAAGCACGTGAAGCAGATGCGGAACACTCTCTGTGCGGACCATCCAAAATAAAAGAACCTACCGTATTCACACTCATCCAATGCAGCCAAGCTGGCGGGCAATGTGTTCAGGTTGTATTTGTCTCGCATAAGATCTCCCGGACGATTTCTGGTCCAGAACTTAATTGTGTGATCGTTTGAGCCGGAGCATAGAATGTGCCCGAGCGGATGCCAGGCCAGAGTCCACACAATGCTGTCATGGGCCGTCTCCACGCAGCCAATTTCCTTATCCGTTCTGCAAGAGATCGAAGATTTTCTTAGAAAAAATCACCTTAAAACTGCAAGGCAAACGCACCCAACATTCCAAAACAGGATGGATCCATCGGAGCCGCCGGAGCAGAAGAGGCCCTCGTGAATGGGGTGCCAGGACACAGAGCTGGCCTCTTTTTTGTGGCCACGGAATACCTGGACCTCTTCCCGCAGATTCCGTATGTCAAAGAGCTTCAGCAGATGGTCCCTCGAGGCGGTGACCAGCCAGTTTCCATTGTCATTCCATTTGAGGTCCATCACCGTGGACTTGTGGGCATGTCTGTGTAAAATCAGAGGTGATTCAATGAAAATTTGCTGGAGTTCCTAAAATCAAGGGGGATGAAATCCCCCATACTCACAGCGTGGCCAGGGCAATCCCGCTCTTTGGGTCCCAGATCTTGATGGGCTGCTGGTTATCCTTGCTCCCACTCACGATCATTCCCTTGTGCGGATGCCAGTGCACGCACTTGACATCGGCACCGTGACCTATGCATTAAAATGCGGAAAATGTTTGAATTGAATTTTCTAACTCTACGACCAGTAGACCACCATCTTCTGGTGGTAAGGTAAGGGCTCACCTCGCAGCACTCGCTCCTCTTGGCAGCGCATAAAGTCCCAGATCCGCAGAGTGCCGTCATCGCTGCCGCTGACAAACTTGCTGTCCGTGGGACTGAAACTGCGTTTATTGGATTGCATTGGAGAAAGGTTAGAACGTAACGAAATACGGATTGAGTTGTGTGTGTGTGTTTGAGTGTGTGTAGGAATGAATCATGTGACGTAGCGCGAATAAATGTCGAATGTTGTACTCGAATTTCTGCTTTGCTTTGCTGATCTTAGCTTCTATAATATTTACAAAATATTGGACAGGGGTGTGTGTGTTGGATGGGACGGGGATATGTTACTTGATTGATTTTATTTAAGTTATTTTATTCTTCACCAGAAGAAGACATCACATCATCAATTGGGTGGGATTGGATATTCCATTTAACGATATTTTAATATTTCTCTTAAGTATTGCATTCCTAAAATTCAATTTTCAATTCGACTCCAATCGTTTATGCTAATTTAAGTATAAAAATATAGATTATTGAACTACTATAATTAAGATTCAATTCATTAAGGGAAAAACAAACAAGCAAAAACCAAAAAACAAGTTGAAAAGATTTGTAAATTATAATTTTAGTAATTCTTCGGATAGAAGCGCACGCATTCAGACGTCGCTGCCTTCGGGAGTTTACTGTAGAGTCCTAAAAGTTGGCTTGACTGTGCTGTCTGTTGGTAGATGCGGTCGCAAGATGTTGTTGGCCCAGTCGCCAGAATGCTTCCAGCCTGGGGCAGGCCAAGTGGATCGGGATCAGCACCTTCTTGCTCACAAAAGAAAACACTCGAACCCCCGAATTTTTGAACAATCTGTTGTTGCATTCAGTTTTTATTTTATTCGTTGTTATTGTTGATGCTGTGATGCCGCGTAAATAAAATGGTGCACTGGTTTCGTTTTCAGTTAAGTTGGTTGCTTTTATTGTTTCTCAGGTATCTCAGTATTGCATTTCACTTTCAGTCTTTAATTGTTTATATCTATAACACAGAGGAGTTCTCATTCTGAGGGTTTACAACATACAGATATGGGGAAGTTCTCTTGGGGAACCTTTGTTTAATCGTAATTGCCCCAGTCAAGGAAGGCTAGGAGGGAGGGATGTCTAAACAGACTAAATGGCATGTTGCTCAAGTGATAACTTTATTGATAAACATCAAACAGCAACAGCCCTAGGAGCAATCGGTCGTCTAGTAAACATCTAACAAGGTGTCTGAGGAAGTGAATGCCCGCAACTGCCCACGCGACCCGTGTCAGATCGTTTAGCGAGACAATGGGATAAGGACAACGACAACAACTACGAGGGTGAGCAACGCGAGCTGGTGTTTTAATTTGGACTGGGTTCTGGCTTTGGTTGTGACATTGACTTGCTATTGACGGCGGCCTCATGATCGCGTCAGCGACAGTGGCTACGAATGGGTAAATAGTACAGTTTACAGTTACAATTAAATGGCTATACCTTATTCCCCTAATGGCCTCCTTGTGGGCTTGGTACATCTTGACGTTGTTCATGTTGGACTGCCAGTATTTGACATAGCCGCCGTGGTCTCCGGTTACCATCCAGCTGTCGTTGTGTGACCAGACCATGGTGCGCACCGATATATCGTGGGCCTGGGCGACACAACACATCAGTTGATTAGCTGGGCTCCGCTTGCGCCGCAGGCACGGTTGCAACTCACCTGAAGGATCGTCTCGAAGTTGAATGTAAGCCCGTTCCACAGCGTAAACTCGCCAGAGCTGGCTCCGGTCACAAGACGCCTGCCCTCTGGCGTCCAGGCTAGCGTAAAGATGGGACAGCGCATTTTATTGGTCGCCGTCTTGACGAAGCGCGTCGTCACCGCATTCGAGGGGTTGTCTAGATAGCTGGAAGGCGGCAGCATATGAGGCACATAGATGCTATCCGGCTGCAGGGCCAGTCGATCCCTGTGATCACGCTGCCAAAGGCGGTTCTGCAAGCACGTAAAACATTTTTAGAGAAATTGCGGTGCGACCAAGCAAATGAAAACATTCGCACTCACCTCCAGGGCCTTGATGATGGACGCATTGTAGTCCACGGTCTTTCGCATTACACTTTTTCGCAATCGCTTGCCATCGAAATCGTCCTGGGACATGCCGAAGGGCCGCTGAAAGCCACCCGGCATGAAGGGCTTGAACTGGTTATAGCCATGCTTGTTGGAGCCATGATGGGGATGGTAATGTCTGTAGTGTTGACCGCCCATCGAGGGAGGAGGAAGGGATGTGAAGTTTGTGGCCAGCGCAGATGGCGCCGTCAGCAATTGAGGCGGTGGCTGTGATACGTCCATTGCTGTTTTCTATGCTGTGTATTTGCGTATTTCTTCTTAGCTTGCCGTACGCTTCTCTTTTTACCTCTTTTACCGAATTTCTCGCTACGCGTCGTGGACGTTTCTGCAATAAAAAACACACACACAATCACACGGTGCCCAGCTCTGTGTATCGACACAGCTCGCTTCGGAGCTAATACTTAATGCAAAATTTTGTGCGGGCGACAGCCACGCCACTTACTTGTTCTTCTACAGATGATGCATTTGCTTGGGGCTAATAATAATGGTTATTTAAATACAAATGATTCTAGAAAGCCGCGTTGAAAATATTACTGATTTGCGGAACAATGAGAAACATCGATGTCATCGATGTATGAGTGGCTACAAACATCGATGTTTTTAGTAGCCTAGTACAGCCTAGTACTCAGTTCCGAAAAAACAGCTCGCGAACAGAATCAGGGTTGATATTCGTATGAAACCGATAAGAAATTTTTTCGGTCGAAAACAGTTTTCTAGGCTCTGTACGGAAGGCAGTACTCAGCTCAACAAAAAAGGGACGGTTTATACTAGAAAAGTATCCGAAGGTATTTGCTGGTATGTTTCTACCCCGCTGTAAAGTTATATCAATGTGATATTATTTGCCAGAAAACATGAAGCAAAGATTACAATATGAGAGCAAAAAACCAAATGAAATATTAAAATAATGAAGACAAATATAATCTAATTATTGCAGCATTATATGAAGGACAATTACATGGATATTAAAATTTATTTTTTTTATGAATATAAGTCAAATATGGTTTTCAAAACATGTTGTTTTCACGGTGGTCGGCACGGGAGTCGTCGCCATCTGCTGCTGCTGATAGTCAGACACATTACCTTGCCAATAAAATATTGGGGAGCCCAGGATATGCCTGGGAAGGAGCGGCCCCAGCCAAAGAAGTGCATTTCATTAACTTTAAACAAACCCAAGCAGCGAACGGAATGCAGTGCACTGCTCTGGTCACACCACTGACTGATATATGACTTTTTTTTTCTAGCGAACAGTTTTTGGATCTGAGTACCATACAGTATAGGTTAAAGCCATATGACATTAGACTTTGTTAACTGACTAGCTGGAAAAATAAAGAGGGCCATATGGGGAATGCCTGCAGTCAGAGCGAGAGAACTATATGCGTCAAACTGGCTTCCCAGTTGAACTGGGAGAATTTATCGAAAATGTTACTCTGCGGATACAATTTTGCTGGCTTGTTGGCTGTGTTTTGCTGAAAACATAATTTTCTATCAAGACGTGTCTAGAGACGGCTACGAACAAAAATGTTGCATTTTGTCTCTCATGCTATCCCTGTCTACGCAGCAAAATTGGCTAAGTCTAATGCCATATATGTAGCTATTAGTGCTTTAAGCTTACACAACAATTTTTCATCGATGTTTCTCCAGCTCTATCATAAATGCGTTCAATGGCTGAGGTGTGAACCCTGTTTGGCAGAGTACCCTCAACGAAAACCCCCACAAGATGCGCACTGGGATGACCTTGAATCTTACATAACACGGGATCATGAATTTCGCCGGTAAAGTTGTTTTAATTACAGGAGCGAGCTCTGGGATTGGAGCCGCAACAGCTCTCAAATTCGCGAAACTTGGCGCCTGCCTGGCTCTGAACGGACGCAATGTGGAAAATCTGAGCAAGGTGGCCCAAAAATGCAGTGAGGTGAGCCAGTCCACTCCAGTTCAAGTGGTGTGCACCCCAGGCGACATCAGCAAGCCGGAGGATACTGAGCGTGTGTGGGCCGACACCGTTCGGGCGTACGGCAAGCTCGATGTGCTAGTCAACAATGCGGGAATCCTTGAGACGGGCACCATTGAGAACACCAGTCTGGAGCAGTACGATCGCCTGATGAACACCAATGTGCGCGCCATCTATCACCTCACCATGCTAGCCACCCCCGAACTCATCAAGACTAAGGGAAACATTGTTAACGTGTCCAGTGTGAACGGCATCCGATCTTTCCCTGGCGTGCTCGCCTATAATGTGTCCAAGGCAGCCGTGGATCAGTTCACCCGCTGTGTGGCACTGGAGCTGGCTCCGAAGGGAGTGAGGGTGAACTGTGTTAATCCCGGAGTGATCATCACCGAGCTACAACGTCGTGGTGGGCTGGACGAGGAGGCATATGCCAAGTTCCTGGAGCACGCAAAGGTCACCCACGCTCTGGGCAGGCCCGGAGAGGTGTCTGAGGTGGCAGCGGCCATTGCATTCCTAGCCAGTGATGAGGCCAGTTTCACTACCGGCGTTAGCCTGCCCGTGGACGGTGGTCGCCACGCCATGTGCCCCAGATAGACTTCGCTTACTCCAAAAAGATACGCAAATGAGCTCCGGTCTGATCAGTTATTGCATTTATTTTGTGCCTTTTATAATAAATACACATACATAGCTTAAAAGGAACAGCTACAAAGGGGGACGGTACACATCACGCACGTTTCGGGTGACCAGGGGTCGTAAGACATGCTTCTTTTTGGTGATCGTCCCACAAGTAAGATAAGTACATAGATCTCACATTGTTAGCAAAGACGACCTTTAGAAACGATTCCAATGCCATTGACGAGCCTACTACTTGCCCTTGCTGCCCATTGAAATTTAGTTGCACTTTTAGAGGAAATAAAAATTGATTAAGAAATTTATTCTGGAAATACTCGGAATAGGAACAGCACATCTCATCGTGGACACATGGCGTGGCGACCACCGTCCACGGGCAGACTTATTCCAGTGCTGAAGCTGGCCTCATCACTGGCTAGGAATGCAATGGCCGCTGCCACCTCAGACACCTCTCCGGGCCTGCCCAGAGCGTGGGTGACCTTTGCGTGCTCCAGGAACTTGGCATATGCCTCCTCGTCCAGCCCGCCACGACGTTGTAGCTCGGTGATGATCACTCCGGGATTAACACAGTTCACCCTCACTCCCTTCGGAGCCAGCTCCAGTGCCACACAGCGGGTGAACTGATCCACGGCTGCCTTGGACACATTATAGGCGAGCACGCCAGGGAAGGATCGGATGCCGTTCACACTGGACACGTTAACAATGTTTCCCTTAGTCTTGATGAGCTCGGGGGTGGCTAGCATGGTGAGGTGATAGATGGCGCGCACATTGGTGTTCATCAGGCGATCGTACTGCTCCAGACTGGTGTTCTCAATGGTTCCCAGCTCGAGAATTCCCGCATTGTTTACCAGAACATCGACGCGTCCGTGCTTAGCCAGCGTGGCAGAAACAATCTGATCCACATCAGATTCCTTGTTCATGTCTGCTGCGATCAACAGAGCTTGTGTTCCTCCCGCGGCGACAATCTCGTCGGCTGTAGCCTTCAGCTTCTCCACGTTGCGTCCCACAATGGTCAGGAGGCCACCCAGACGGGCCAGGTGAATGGCAGTGCCTGCCCCAATCCCGGAGCTGGCACCTGTCACAATAATAACCTTATCTTTGAAACTTGGCATCATTTATTTGTGTTGGCTCTTCGAACGAACCTCTGGAAGTGGAATGGATGAATGGGTGGTGTTGGGTGTCGAGTGTTGACGATAACGATATCGATAGCCTTAGCTTTTGGGGCTATTTCCAGTCGTTGTGAAATGGGGAAATGGTGATAATTACACTACTCGACAAAATCGAAATTTTTGTTTCTCAAAGATCGAAAACGACTTTTTATACCCGTACTCAAATAGAGTTAAGGGGTATACTGTATTTGTGATAAAAGTGGATGTGTGTAACGCAGAGAAGGAAAATTTTCCGACCCCATAAAGTATATATATTAGATCCCTGCATGAACGGGCAAATGAATCGATTCGCAGTGATTCGGGATTCGCCCAAAATGGACCGAACGGATCATGATTCATAATTTTTACTGTCTGATCCGAACAGTTCAGTTTTTTTTCTCTTTTACTCTCCACTTGATTTTCAGGTAGAGAGAACGAGAAAGCAATACACAAATTTTTCGGTGTTTTTGCCTTGCCCTCGGGGTGGAAATCTGTAGTTGTGTGTGTGCCTTTCAGCGTTGACGTACATATATACATACTGTACATGTGCACGCATACAAAGGAAGATTCTTCGTAGTATGTTTCGAATCAGTTTTTGAATCATGCGACGAATCTTGCTGATATTGATTCGCAGTGCTCTGATCCGGTTTTTTAGTGATTCGGGTGATTCGAATCTGACTGACGGGATGATTCGTAATGATCAAACGCATTGAAGGGGCATGAGTATACTGTGATTTTTTGAATCATGTGGATTCGTGCAGGGCTCTAATATATATTCTTGATCAGTATCAATAGCCGAGCCGATAGAGCCATGTCTGTCTGTCCGTCCGTCTGGTTTGACGCCTCGTTCTCAGAGACTATAAAAGCTAGAAAAACAAAATTTTGTTTCCAAATTGTGCCACGCCCCCTCCGCCTTCACAAAGGCCGAAAATCTGTGGCATCCACAATTTTAAAGATACGATAAAACTAAAAACGCAGTATCGTAAAGAATGACAATATCTACCAGATTGCCAAATCTGGTACAGATCGGATCATTATAAAGAATGAAGAAATTAATTTTCACCTCATCTGGCGTTGCTGACGATATTCATTCTCTTTCTCGCTCGCACACACTCTGCCCTGTGCAATGCGCGAAGCGCCCCCTCGCGGAGGAGAATAAATTCGAATTGTAGATGTAGAATATTTGTTCTACATGTACACATAATCTACATTTTAGATGTAGATGTAGTTAACAAATGTAGCAAAAATATTTAAAATGTAAAATTTTAAAATTTCTTTTTAAATTTCAATCATAAGCTGACAAATTTATATACTGACTGAGTACGGGTACAAGAGTAGAGTCCCGACTAGAAGCGACTTACGTTCCTTCTCATTTTTGATAGGTTTTGGGCTTTAAAATTTTGTAAAGAATTATGGCTATTTTTCATGGCGAAATTTTGTTTAAAGAATTTTTGAAAACGGGTAGTTTTTTCAAGGTTTTTTTAAAAGTATCGCTTTGTTTTTTCACATAACTTAAGTACCTTACGTCTGCAAAGTTCTTTACAACCAGACGTAAGGTACTTAAGTTATGAATAAAAAGAAGCACTATCTCTAAAAAAAACTTAAAAAAACAATCAGTTTCTAAAATTCTTAAAAAAAATTTCTGTTATAAAAAAAATAATATCATCAAACAGTTTCTAAGCCCCAAATCTTTCAGAAATAGTCGGTTCTGTTTCTTGAGGAAAAATCGTGTCGGATAGTGTAATCAGTCAATTAACGCACAATAGAGTTGATATTTCGAGTATGAGATAGCCACTATTCAAATTACATATATATGTACATATACGTACACATACGCGGACAATGTTTATAGTTTTTTAATGAGAAGACTTACGGTCGGAGCTTCTAGATTTTACTTCACTACTATTGGAACTACTTTATACACATATGTACGATATAGTGATGCTAAGTTTATCATCTTAATTCATACATATGTATGAAAGAATAAGGTGTAACAAAGATTTAATTTGTATAATTTTATTAATGTGTATGCATATGTAGATACAGATGTATGTAGATATGTACTTTAAATGCCAGCGATTCTTCGTGTTTCCCAAGCGTTTTATATTATCGTGGGCACATGGCGTGGCGACCACCGTCCACGGGTAGACTTATTCCAGTGGTGAAGCTGGCCGCGTCGCTGGCTAGGAATGCAATGGCCGCTGCCACCTCCTTTACCTCGCCAGGGCGACCCAGTGCGTGGGTGACCTTACAGTGCTCCAGGAACTTTGCATACGTTGTCTCATCCATGCCTCCGCGCTTGTGTATCTCGGTGATAATGACGCCGGGATTGACGGCATTGACGCGCACGCCCTTGGGAGCCAGTTCTAGGGCCACGCAGGCTGTGAACTGATCGACAGCGGCCTTGGACACATTGTAGGCCAAGACACCGGGAAATGCACGCACTCCGCAAACACTGGACACGTTTACAATGGTTCCCTTGGTTTTAATCAGCTCGGGAGTAGCCAGCATAGTGAGCTGGTACATGGCACGCACGTTGGTGTTCATCAGGCGGTCAAACTGCTCCAGACTGGTGTTCTCAATGGATCCAGTCTCCAAAATCCCAGCATTGTTGACCAGTACATCGATGCGACCATGCTTCTCCAGGGTAGCGGCTATTATCTTCTCCACATCCGCCTCCTTGGTCATCTCGGCCTGCAGCTGCAACGCCGGAGCTCCCCCAGCAGCCAAAATACCGTCAGCGGTCTCCTTCAACTTGTCCACATTGCGTCCCACGATTACCAAGAGTCCACCGAGACTCGCCAGGTGGACGGCAGCACCTGCCCCAATGCCAGAGCTGGCTCCGGTTACAATTATTACTTTGCCCTCGAAGACAGACATTCTATTATCTGGAAGATCTTTAAAAACTCTGCACACTTGCAAGTTTCTTTACATGCATCCCTGGCGCAGACGACAGCCCCAGCTGACTGGAAAAGCTTTCCCAGATCAGCTGTTAGTAGAAAGCTTTTAGTGGGTTGAATATTATCAATAGAAATTCGAAGAACTTTCACTGATCAGAGCCACCAATGCGTCGTCCGCCGTCCCCCTCACTATGAATATCTACACAAGACTATTGTTTTTTAAACTTAGATGTTGTTTTATTTCCTTTAAAAAACTGCTACGCATCTGCCGGTGTTTTTAGTTGTCCTTAAACCTCGTAGCCATAGGATTTAATGATTTTGTTGAAGGGCTCAGCCGCCTTGGCGATGTTTTCACGTGCCTGGACAGTCAGCTTCTTCAGCTCGCGGTTGTGCTTGAGGGTGACGCGCAACTTGGCCTTGCGCTTACGCTCCAGGCTCTTGATCACATCCTGGTAGTGCCAGCCAACCTCGTGCGACAGACGGCCGACCTGGCAGTACTTGCGGTCGGAGCGCAGGGTCAACACACGCATAGCGATGGGGACAACGACGCGGCGACGCCTGTCGTAGGGCGATGGGATGCCATCGAACACACGCAGACGAGCGAGGGCAGCCTGGCCACGCTTGGTCTTGTGTGGGATCATGCCTGCGGAGGAGAAAAAAATCAGTTCTTTAGTAAAGGTACAATAGCGGAAGCAGGATTGATGATCTGATGGGCGAGTCAGTTTGAGGTTGGTTACACGGCTTCTCGTTCAAATAATGTAGGTAAGAAGTAATAATCATCACGAAAGTTAGATCTAGAGGACCTCTGAAAGACGAGCTTACCTAAAAGAAAATAAGAAGATACAGTTAATACATGATTTCAGAGGGAAGAGGCAGGAATGGTTGGACCAGCTTCACTCAGTTATGTTTTGTTTACATGGTTTCTCATTCAAATAATGTAGGTAATTGATTGAAAACATCACAGATTGACTGAACTCCACTCGCCTTGAGCCTGTACATACCTCTAACTGCCTTGTAGAAGATCCTGGAGGGGGCACGGAAGTGGAAGGGACCACGGGCTGGGTTGACGTTGCAACGTTTGCGCAAGTAGGCCAAGAACTTTATTTTGTTTCTGTAGAAGTGGCCAGAGAGGTTCAGCTCCTCGCAGCGCACGACGGCCACCTTTCCGCCCTGCAACAGGTACTTGGCGACGACGGAGGCCAGACGGCCAAGCAAATGGCCGCGACCATCAATAACAACGGTCTGCAAGGGGACCACAAAAACAATTGTCAGAAATGTGAGGTTATGTTTTGTGAGCGCCGTATAAACAAATGTGTGCAAGCTGAATTTTCCGCCATTTCACATTCTACAAATAATAATGAACACATTTCACTCTGCACAAAATGAGCATGGTTTTCTGCAGCAATTGATCACTTTCAAATACGCAAATGCTTCTGCTGGCTTGGGCACGTGTACAGGGGGAAAACAGTTTTGCCACTAAAAACACAGGCTGTTCATTGCCACTCGCACATTTTATCACTGTCACCACAAGTCCACATGGTACTCAACGCTTTGCATACATTTCATGGATACTACCGTCACATTAGATTGGTTTATTTGCCTTTTATTTCGGCACTTACCCTGTTCGTTAAACCAGTCATGTTTAAGAACCGCACGGAAAGAAAGCGGAAACTGAGTTGACAGCTCAAGCATCGTACGGCAGGGTTGCTTTCCGTGCGTCTGTGGAACTATCGATAGTATAATATATGCTGGTTTTTATGAAATTTACATCCGAGAAAATTCCTTCATATGGAAACGTGCTATTGTCCGAGCTAATTTCAATACTAGTAGATTGGTATCTGTTAATTTTAAGAGATTAATAGAATATAGTTAAAAATGTACTCATCGATAGTAGTGTATTCGACATATCGATAGGGGCTGATTATTAGTGATGGCACTAACCAGTGTTGGCTAATTACTAATATACCATAAATATACCATCACCTTAATATGTATACCAAAACGTATTTAATGCCGTATTCTGTCATCGGATGAACTAGTTCCATAACGATCAATTTTGCAATTGAAACCGTCTCAAATTTACAAGTAAATTTTTCAATTTCGCCCCGTCTTCTACAAAACACAAAATATGAGAAAGCTAGATTGCCTTACCTTAATCTGATTGGATAATTTATGAAACTTAAAGATATCGTGGTCATTTTTGTTTTGTAGGTAAAGAGGAAAATGGAGCTACAAGAAGCATATACAATCAGTACTATTTTCCGGGGTGCCGAAGGGTTTTTAAAAAACGTTTTATAAGAATATAATAACAAATCTTTGTCGAAAACATAGTTATTTATTTCTAAGAAAATAACTATTTCGCCTAAATACTTATCTATTCTTAGGTATTCGCACATTCAGTAATAATAAAAGCAGTATAAAAATGCTTTGCAATCAGGTTTGTCAGTGGTATCACCACACTGGCAGTAACATATTTTTCAGTAGCCTCTTTGATATTCATCGGAAGAACACACGTGATGGCTTTCAAAATTTCAAAATGGTGAGTTCCCCTCTTTTTCGTTGTGTGACCAGCATGTATCTAACGGGAACCTTAGCAACAATGAATATTACTTTATCGTGTGAATTAATATGATTTTAAAAATTATCAATGGATATTTTTGTGGTACTCAGCGGACTTGTGAAGAAAAATATTCGGCAATATTTTGTTTTTTCATGGTCGCGCGAAATTTAAAGTATGTACTCGGCTGGTAGAAATCTCTGTTTTTATTTTTATTTTATTATTAAAAAATACGGACTTATTTGAAATAAAGACATATGTAAATCTACGCCCGAAGGCCTAACAATAGCACATATGTACATATTTTCTTTTTGTATCCACAAAATACCTTGACATAAAATCCGTTACAAAAGTAACGGTGATTAAACGTTTTCAACTTTCACCAATCAAATCGTTCCAAACATTTGGGGTGGTTTTCCAAAAAATGTTGGACCGTTAGATACATTTTATTCGTATGGGAAAATTTTCGGCAACATGGGGATTAGCAGCATTGTTATGCAACTTTGGCACGGAATGCGCAACAATCTGCATACCTTGGGAAAATGGATATTATAGAATTGAGGTATTCAGGCAGGCTCCGGTTTTCACTTTCACCAAAAAATGTGATCTATTTTTAAAACGAAAAGTTAGGCGCTACCGCACACGTGAAATGCATGACTTTTCCGTTTTCAAAACGGCAACCAATTCCTTGCCGAAATGAAAAGTAAACGTCTTTTTATACAACTAAACAAATCTAAATTGCAAAAGGAAAAAATAGATGACTTATTGATGCATTGACATGAATTTGACACTATTAACTGATAAATTCAGCTTGTGCCCTTTTAATGAATAATTTTTGTTTAAACCAACCTCAAAATTGGATCTTCAAAATTGGTCATGGCAAAAACAAACAAAGTGAATTGCTGTGAACAGCTGTGGCAGCCCGATTTGGCTGTCGATAAGTCTCTGTTAAACATAACAGAGGCCTTTTTGTATGAGCTAGTACTAACGCGTCGGTGTAACAGCAGTAAATTTCGCGCTAAAGCCTAGTACTCAGTTCCGAAAAAATAGCTCGCGAACAGAATCGGGGTTGATATTCGTATGAAACCGATAAGAAATTTTTTTGGTCGAAAACTGTTTTATAGGCTCTGTACGGAAGGCAGTACTCAGTTCCAGAAAAAACAGGGTCGGTATATACTAGAAAAGTATCCCATAGTATTTGCTGGAATTTCTGGTATCTTTCTACCCCCCTGTAAAGTTATATAAATTGCATTTAATTTGCTAGCAAGTTCAAAGCAACCACTGCAATATGAGAGCAAAAAACAAAATGAGATATTGAAATAATGAACACAAATAGAAACTAATTAATGCAGCACTATATGAAGGACAATTATATGGATATTATAATATATTATTTTTATTAATTTTCATGAATATAAATCAAATATGGTTTTCAAACATGTTGTCCTCACGGTGGTCGGCACGGGCGGTGTCGCTATCTGCTGCTGCTAATAGTCAGACAAACTACCTTGCCAATAAAATATTGGGGAGCCCAGGATATGCCTGGGGAAGAGCGACCCCAGCCGAAGAAGTGCATTTCATTAACTTTTAACAAAACCAAGCATCTGTCTGAGCAGTGTAACCGTACGGAACGCAGTGCACACCTCTGGTCACACCACATGGCCGCTAGCGAATTATATGACATGAGTTCGCTACCAAACAGTTTTTGGATCTGAGTACTAGGCTTAAACAAACACAAAACAGTGTAACCGTAGAGCATGCAGTTTGCCCACTTTGGTCACACTAGGCACCGAGGGGAATAGACAGCACTTTCGGTCGACCGAAAATTTAGCGCGTCTCAGTACTAGGCTTTAAGTGGGTTAAGTCTCGTTTGATCGCCGATGAGTCGATGGAACATATCGTACCGATACTATCGTATCAAAAATAAAAAACATCACCCATATCGATATAGCGCTTTAATATCAACAATCCTAAACGAAACGAATTTCTTCGGAACGCCGCGCTCGGAAAATGCAAGATGCATTAGTTTTGGCAAGTGCACGTGACAATATAAATCTTTTAATATAAATGTGCAACGCGAAAAGTGTGTTGAACTGAATAAACGGATACCCTCCCCTTAACACGACAAATAGCAAACATCCTGCGAATCGCCATATATGTAGAAGCAAAAAAGGAGCATATCCACGGATACAAGAGCAGCAGCGACATTAAAAGTCGACACCTAAAAAGGCAAGAGGCAAGCTTGGTTCATCTAAACATTTACGGTTTGCCGGGGCTTTAGTTTTAGTTACCTGAAAATGGACAAATTAATGCACTCTGCCCCTATTGATTGGGGTCGCCTTTCCTTTTCCCCTCTTGCCCCACTTTGTCACCGTTCGTTTTGTTTAGTAATTTAAAAATTGGGTCAATGTATGCGTTGCTTGGTTTTTGCAGCGACACTCGCTCTCCGGTCCTGTGTATGTTGTATATGTGTATATTTTTGGCTGCTGCTGGCGAACCAGTTTGTTGACCTTGTTTCCCCTTCTCCAAGTGCAATTGGGGCTTGACTTTTTGACAATAATATGTACCACTTTCTGTGCATATGTGCCAGAAAGAGAGAGCGAGCGACAGAGTGTGTGTGCGTGTGCTTAAAAGTGACAACTTAATAGACGAAGCGATGAAAATTCGACTCATTTTTTTTAACGGGATCTTTGCCGAGATTAGCTGAATTATGGTTAAAAACACGCAAAGAATTTCGATGTATGTTTGTACATACGTGAAAATGCTGTTTTATTGCCACCTAGCAACACGACAAACACGTACCACACACACTCCTTCTTGGGGCCGTTTCCGTTTTCCGAACAAAGGGAATGGCTGCGGGAGGAGGATTGGAATGATTTTTGCGCAGGGGTGCTGCGGCTGTGCTTGGTGCTTGGTTTGATATTGATTAAAGTTACTGGTAACCATTGCGATGTGTCTGTGTGAGTGCTCGTGATTATCATGTAAACAAACAATAAGCAGCTGTTGTGGCGCCAGAACACCAAGTGTTGGTAAACGTGACGCCGACCAAAGTGACAAAATCAAACGCACATTTTCTCCTGGAAACCAATAGAAAACATGATAAAGTGATATTTGGCGCCCTGCCAGCGGGTTTCCACAATTTGTTTGTATTAAATGTAAGTATTTACATCGTCTCATTCAATTTTCACTCATGGATGTAATGTGAACTTCTTGTCTTGCAGATGATGCCCGACTTCTATGAGCTTCTTAAAGTGGTAGAGACGGCCAGCTTTGAAGAGATCAAAGGCAGCTACAAACAATTGATACTACAATGTCATCCCGACAAACTACAGCAGAATGATGTGGCTGACCCAAATCTGGGAATTGTGAGTGAGGAGGAGCGGAGAGATCAGAGCCTGAGCGATTTCAATGCCATAAACGAGGCCTGGAACACGCTGAAAGATCCAATCAAGCGTAAACATTACGATGCCGAATTGCTGCAGTCAAAATTTCAAGCGCACAGCAACATTTATGCCCACATATCGACTAGCGACATGCGAAGCATCCAAGTCGAAGTCACGGAAGATGGGGGCGAGGCTGACGGTGACGCAGACGCAGACAAAGAGACGATGACAGTGTGGAGCTATGCGTACGACTGCCGTTGCGGCGGCCAATATCTACTCGACGGAGCTGGAGACGACGATGAGTCACCCGGACAAAGCGGGCTGGTCACAAGTGACGCGATTGTGGAGTGCAGCGAGTGTTCTTTGGTGATTGTTGTGAAACAATCTGCGGCAATGTCTGAATAAAAGAATAAAGATGGAATAACGATAATCCCCCGTCTGAGACAATGCCAATGCATGTAGTTTTCACTATTCAATCAAGACTTGTTTTGTATTTCTTATCCCTTTCTTATAAATGAAAAAAATGATAGCCCGTTTATTGGTTTCTTGAACCCTTGCTCAACGAACGGATCTTTTGATATGCAAAACATGTTGTCATCGATGCCGATGGCTGCGTCGTGCACGCACACACACACATGCCTATGCCCCTGCCCATTCCCTTTTCTTTCCGTGGCCCAACTTTGTCGCTTGTTTCCCCCAAAAATTATGTAATATATGGCACACATCAGCTTGGTTGCAGCTCCTCCCACACCCAGTTCCCGTCTGTGGCCTGGCTATTGGCTTGCATAAATTTCATTTCCGTTGCGCGAAAAGAAATTACAGAAACGTTGATGTCTTTGGCGCGTGTGAATTGTTGGATTGGAGCATATGTACATAATATTGGTATTTCGATTATTCGGGGGATCGTTTTGGGTCATACTTTGCCTGAGCCCTATTATGGATATCGTTTCTAAAATATGGATTATAAAAGAGTATTGGGAGTATTATTACCCAGGAAATACGTATGTACATGTTTATATTAAAGTTCTCCTAGTTTCAAATATTTTCAAATAATTTTAAATATTTCTGACTAATATACATACAAACATACGTATTTATGTATGTACATATACATATGTACATATATAAAAACGAACCAAATACTTTTACTAAACTCAAAGCAAATGAAATACAAAATCAGGGCAGGGCAGGTCCTTAGGCAGTAAAAATAGTTGCCCCGCCTGCACAATGCCATAATTCCTTTCCTACTCCCGAACCCCCCTAGGTATTTCAACGTGTATTCCCGTTAGGTTTTCATCCGCATAACGTGTACAGACTCTGTACTACAGAGACGCATTTTTTTATTTAAGCGCCTTAACAATAAGTCTAATAATTACTTGCACTCGCGCCCAGTTTCGTGGATTTTTATTTTCTGTTAAAATTCAATAACCCCGCCCGATGTTCGATGCCCGATACCAGTCGCGATGACGACGATGATGTCAGCAGCTGCATAAACAGAGAGAGAGAGGAACACAGAACATGTTTATAAATGTGGAAAAATGGAGCAAACAAAAGAAAAACCGCACTCAGCCCCATTGGGTATGGTATCCATTTGTTTACGATTATTGCACAGTGCCGTCGAGTAATTCGCAGTCGGACCCCCCCTTTCCCGTCCCCGCCGCCGTCATAACATTCATTACGCACACAGAAGAGCCGAGCCGGCCGGAGTGTTTTATATTTTATTTTTATCTCTCTGGCTCCATCTCTTTACTCTTTTCTCTACTATTTCTCTTTATCTGGGACTCTGGCCGGATAAGTACGTCACTTGATTGATAATTAACGGTGTCTAGCTTTCGATTTCTATATATGTAAATACAATACATATGTATGTATGTCCATGAGCATGTGCTCAAATGTAATTTTCATAAAGAGGAAGTCACTCTCGATAAACACTGATTTTCAGCGAAGTTTTAACAGAAAGTATGTGCAACGGTAAAGATAATATTGAAGTGCTTTAAAAACGTGTAAAAGGGGATTAACCGTACTTCTATCCGGTGTCAACATACATACCCGCAACTTACCACATTAAGAGGCCTATCTGATAGTACAGATATACCCATCTGTTTATTTTATCCTATGAAATAAAATCCAATCTAAATTGTATAATTTGTGTAATTGAATGTTTTTGCATAACCCAGAACAATTTAGTGAAAATCGAACTACTACAAGCTCCTATAGAGTAATGTAATTAGGTAATATTAATGGTAGATAGTAGAGCCCTGCATGAACTGGCAAATTAATCGATTCGCAGTGATTCGGGATTCGCTTCGTCCGATCCAATTGAATCAGCGATTTGGCTTTCTCAGTGATTCGAATCATACGCCCAATAATTTTTACTGTCTGATCCGAACAGTTCAGTTTTTTTCTCTTTTACTCTCCACTTGATTTTCAGGTAGAGAGAACGAGAAAGCAATACACAAATTTTTCGGTGTTTTTGCCTTGCCCTCGGGGTGGAAATCTGTAGTTGTGTGTGTGCCTTTCAGCGTTGACGTACACATATACATACTGTACATGTGCACGCATACAAAGGAAGATTATTCGTAGTATGTTTTGAATCAGTTTTTGAATCATGCGACGAATCTTGCTGATATTGATTCACAGTGCTCTGATCCTGTTTTTTAGTGATTCGGGTGATTCGAATCTGATTGAAGGGATGATTCGTAATGATCAAACGCATTGAAGGGGCATGAGTATACTGTGGTTTTTTTTATCATGTGGATTCGTGCAATGCTCTACTAGATAGCAGTGTGCGCCCTTTTTTTTATCTTTTAGAAAAGTGCTCGGGCTTATACGTTTTCTATGCAGAAGATGATCTGACAAATAATTTTCCAAGGTATATCAAATCAAAAGAAGCTAAAATCGATACCCTTAAAAGTAATGTTTCATGTTTTCTGATAAGTTTTGTATTCTTTACTGATATTATTTTTAGCTATTGCTAATAAGTTGACCGCCAATGTGGGAAAGTTTGTCTCTGATCTCTGGGTCTATTCTCGTATCTTTTCGGCCATTTCTCACTTTAATAACCCTTTGACACAAAAAATTGAAACGCTTTAGCGCATTTGCCGCTCGTAAGCCAGTCAGTCAGTCAGTCAATGGCTCTGCTCTTTTTGTTGTTGTTGCTATGGTTTTTGTGTGTGACACGCGTCACAGCGCGATGCCAGATAACGCTCGCTCTCAGAAAGTGCAGATACTATATGTATTTTAAGCCGACTCCTCCAGTCTCCGTCCGTCTTACTCTGCCTGCCACTTTCATTTTGTTTTCACTGAGCATTAAAGCCGCTTGAGCAGCTTTAATTGCCCCAAACGCGGGCAGAGGCAGACGGAAAAAATCTCGCATATTTATGTACATAGGTAGAAAGCAGTAGAGCAGCTCCAGCCGATCGATGCCGGCAAACAGCGTGGAAAATTGTTGTCACAGACTGATAACACTAGTCTACACGACATTTCCACTGTGGCCGAAAATTACATTTTCCGATAGATTTGGTTACTTTTATAATTAATTTTTTTTTTAAAGAATTTTTTCAAATCTTTTAATGTTTTAAATTTTTTTTTTAGAGGTAGTGCTTCTATTTTTTACATTACTTAAGTATCTTATATCTCGTTGCATAGAACTTTTTAGCTCTTTAAATCCGACCCAGACACTTTGTATATGCAGCTTAACGTCTAAAAGATATTAAGCTTTAAAATTTAATAATTTTGTTGCGGTATTTTTCCCCCAAATTTCAACTTTAAAACTCAGGAAAAGTCGTCGTTTAAGGTATAGTTTGTAAGAATCGATGGATAAAAGTCCAAGTTGCAGCCGTTTGACCAAAACGATTCGAAACTCATTTTACCGGTACGTTGATGGTCCAACTTCCCATAAGTAGCTGAGATATAGGATTTTATGCTTTAACCCATCCAACCATCAGTAATTTTCATCGTTTCAGTGAGTTTTAATCAAAAAAAGAATTTTTTATATGTTACTACATTATTTTTAAGATAAGTTATGAATTGGGTTTGTTATTGATTTTTAATATTTCTAAAGTGTAACTTGGCTGTCTTCCTTTGTCATTAGAATCCGATTCCCTTATGGGACATGACCTTATGGGACACATAGTCGCCCAACATATTCTCAAAACAAACACCTTGATACCGTCGTTCCATAGCATTTAATTGTTGGTAAAATCTCTCTCCGTGTCCCCTAGGTTGTTATTTTATTGTTTTGTATTGTATTTTTTTGTTTATTGTATTTCCTAGTGCTACAAGCAAGGGACTTATAATTAGAGCACTAGTGACTAGGTGTCACATTAGTTTGGTATTCAACTTAGAGCTAAATTAATCTTTTAATATGACATACTAAATTATGGTTACAAATGGACATTTATCTGAAGTCGAACGGGACAGTCGTACGCATTGCAAGTGGTAGAAAGGTCAAGATAAGACGGATTTTCAAAATTTGCTTGCCTTTATGATACATACACCTCTTGATTATAAGTCTTATAATATAAGTGGTGCTAAGGTCGATTTTTGGCAACTATTCGTTTTCGAGATTTTGTCAAAAAACCGAGCCATTTTCGCGGCGATCAATTAAAACTCAGATTTCAGCGAAAGTTGAGGAATAGTTAATGGTAATAGTTATAATCAAATATTATTCGTAGTTTTTTTAAAATTGAATTAAGACCATATTCTAACAGCTAAAAAAACACAATATTCTTTACAAAATTTAAAATGTCATTTTGGTCCACAGCGGGAAAAAAAGTTAAATTTTGTCGAGTAGTGTAATAATCCAATGAAAACTGTCTCAGTTTAAGATGGAAACTGGGGGTTTCGTTGAAGGGGAGGGTATGCCATAATAATGTCGCCAAAACATTATTAAATATAAATCATAGGTGGGCATTAATATTATTATTATGACAAATGTATCCGAGAGAGACACGTGTTTTTCAGAACTCCCTGAATCTTAATATAAATCTTAATCAATCGATGCCCAATCCAGCTGCTACCTCCGAAACAGTTGATTTGTGCAATAACAAAATAACAGTGATGGTTCTTCCCTGTACAATAGTACAATAGAATGGTATTTATTCAAGTGAGGTGCGATCCGCGATCCAGCTGGAATGAAGGAATGGAAGCAAAGGGGAGATATACGCAGATATTCCCCAGAACCCGTTGTTGTGCCAGCCAGTAAGCAGCAATCAACAAGCCGCGAAGATCGTGAGTGATAGCTTTGACTTGGTCTTGTCCGGTGGCTTTTTATTTTATTCTCCTCTAGCTCTTTTGTCGTTCGGTTCGGTTCGTCTGTTTATGTGCTGTTTTTTTTGCGTCTTTCTCTCAATCTTAATTACACAAAAGTGCCAATTAATTGTTGTGTGTTTCTTGTTCTTGGCTTCGCTTCCCTTCCCTTCCCTTCCCAGACAAGAACCAACAACCGACACCTCGGGGCTACATTTTGTTCGTTTTATTTTGTTGTTCTGTTTCTGGTGCTGCTGTAGCTGTTCGACGAAAGTTCTGTTGATCTGTCGATGCTTCGTAGGTCCCGGCGTGTGAAGAGAAAATCAAGGTAACACACACACACAGATACAATGTGGGGCAACAAGTAGAGCAGACAACCTCCTCCTACACATATTTGCAGACTCCTCCGTACCCTGTACTCTGCACTCTGCTGCCTTTCTGGAGCAAACAAAACGAATCTAATTCAAATCTAATTCCATTCCTCTCCCTCTTCATTCATCTTTACAGTCGTGGCCGTGGCAGTGCGTAATCCACGCCAACAGACGTCAAACTGGCTGGAAGCTGCAGCCTCACCATTAGCAACCACCACAAGACTGAAACGACGCCGTCCAGCAGAAGAGCAGCCCAGAAGATGGCCAGCACCGGGGAGATTTGGCTGCAGTGGTTCTCGTGCTGTTTTCAGCAGCAGCGATCGCCCTCCCGCCGCCCCCACCAACGCCTGCGCATCGACCGATCCATGATTGGGAATCCCACGAACTTTGTGCACACCGGGCACATTGGCTCCGCGGACGTAGAGCTCTCGGCCAACCGCCTCAACGCGATCTCAACCCAAATGCAGGGCAAGGGCGGCTACGAGGCGACGTCAATACATTCGCTGCATGTAAGTAACCGCAGAAGCTGGGATCTGCTTGATCTGTTAAACCATGTGTCATGTGTGTTTCTGTTGTTGACATTCTGCGCTCTGATGCGATCTCTTAATGTGCGAATCACGTTGTGATTCCATGGAAGACAGTAATGGGAGTAGAGTAGGAAAAATGTCGACTATTTAGCACCTAAAAGTTACCTTAAAAGCCTTTAATGACAAGAGAGGGGAACTCTAATAAATTTCTGGTTGTTGTTCCAAGTGCAGAGTTAACATTTTCTCAAACATTTTAGGAATAGCGAATTATTTAGATATACATACCTCTAAAATTATTTGCGTGAAGCCTAGTACTCAGTTTAAAAAAATGTACGTTTACACTGCTTTACTTTGTTTTGGGTGTGTATGAATTAGCAATAGAAGAAGAGTTACAGAAAATGATTAATATAATAGATTTATCGGTTATGATTGTTACATATCCCACGTTTCCATCTGAGGTTCAGTCCTAGAAAACGAATGATGTTGCATGATAAGAGAGCAAGTCGATCCCGATCTATTTAATGGAGGAAATTAGAGTAATGTCCTCCAAATAATCGTATGCATGTCTAAGAGCTGAGAAGGAATACAGAAAGAAACACAGTAGAAAAATACATAATAAATTGTTTTGCTAGCTTAAATGTGTGGCTAAAAAAAAGGAGCGTTTCCATCGAAACCATTGAGACTACATACATACATACATATGTACATATAGGTATTGGTGTGGGAATGAGCAGTTTAACCCAAATCCCAGACCTCCCTCTCAGACGGAACACACACCCCATTTCGTTCAAATTAAATTAATACTCGTATATTTCACTCCCCCTGTGGCACGTTCATGCTTAACAACCATTTACTTGGGGCACGGTGATGATAAGATCTGCCCCACCTGCTGGCCACCGCCTCGCCCATGTCTATGTCGCAGACAGTGGATGGATTGTGGATGAGACAGTGGCCGTGGGGTACTAAGTACATAGTGCATAGTGTAGTGCAGCAGTGCAGTGTAGTGGCCACGGTCTGGTACATCGCTTAAACTACTTACTTATACTGGCAAAAACAGCACACAAATACACGCACTCGCACTCGTGCATATATATGTATGCATGTATTATAATAATAAGTAATCTCGACTTTTGTTTCTTTTGTTTTTTTCCCCCTTTTTTCGCAGGCCTGCTGATGGAAGCCCTCGTCCCATCGCTATAAAATGCATTTTGTGCAATTTTTACAAGAAGCAAAGAAGAGAAAGAAAGAAAGAGAGAGGGTGGCACTTTTTACAGTTCTTTGTTGGAGCGTGTTATCAGGCGGCGGAGGAGGGAGACAGCAAGTGAGCACGAGGGACAGAGGAACAGACGCAGAAAAGGTGCTGACAAGAACCGAAAGCAAGAGCGAGGAAAGCAGTGGAGAGGGAGAAGCTGTTTCGAAATGAGTTCCACACAAAAACTCTTAAACTATAACGGACAATGGACTCCAGGGTGTGCTGTCCAGCTGTGGGTGGGGGGGAACTTGTCATCTGTCAGCTGTTTTTGGTTTCGGAGTCCCTAGATTTTGGCTGTTCTATTTGCTTTTTGTGAGTATTATTTAAATGAAAAATCGCAGAAAGAGTGCCAACCGACTAGACCAGCAAATAATTGTTTAAGCAATTAAGCATTTCACAATATATGTACCATACACACATACATACATATATGTACTTGTAACCGTATCATTACGTAGCATTTTTGGATGTACTTAATGCCAAAAATCAGGATCATGCCATCCCACGTACAAGGGACTTCAAAATCCAGTCTCAGTTCCAATTCCTGTGGCATGATCCGGGGAGAGTGAATTTGTATTTTCCTTTATATTATTGTATGGTATTTAATACAATAATATAAAGGAAAATACATACAAGTGATGTAATCGAATCGAATCGTTAGAGAGAGTACGTACACAAAGTATGTACATTCGTATCAAATATAACTAGAACGAGCCCTACAATCAGTTGCACAACTAACAACAATAGTCTGATCTGATCTAATTGTATGATATTTGGATGAACATGGTGCAACACACAAACGTTTTTTGCAAACGCTGACCTTAACCTTTAGATAATGTTATTAACTATATACGGACATTATGGACAACTGTCGCACAATCATATTTCACACACACACACAAGAGAGCATAGAATGTTTATGATATTTTCCTAATTCGAATATTTGTTTACAGAGCGGAATAGAATATTTGTTTTCCTTCTAGAACGAGATCCCTTCTAGATCCCATGCTGAATATGTAGTTTAATTTATGTTTGTGCAACGCGCAAATGCGACAAGTGTAGATCGAGTACCTTTGTAGAGTCCCACATGGAGAGAATGTACCAGAAAACAAAAGATAATATCTATATTTATGGACTAAATGCAGTTGTAGATATTTAACATAAAAACAACAATAAAATAAAGTGAAGTTGGAACATGCGTTGAGTTTTAAGCGTGTAGTCTAATTGTATAAACAAAATATTTAAGCAATAATTTATGGAAATATATACATACATTTTAAAACCAAGAACAAGTGTTTCGTGTTGTTTTACGGGTTGTATTGATCTTGTATCGCCTCGTGATTAAAGGAACGAACGAATCTTATAATTGCAGTGCGCTTTCCAACAAAATATTAAAAATGCTGATTTTTCCCATCGGATTGTAGGTAAATGGCACAACCAAAACTCAACAGGTTGTATGTACATAAGTACCCGGTACTTAAAGAGTGTAGGGGTATATTAGATTCGGTTCCATCTCATGGCCATACGTAACATCGAAAACTCACCATAATGTAGATTGATCATAGCAGATCTAGTTCTAATTTAGTTGTAGCCAAAATAAAGCAATGGCAAAATTTTGGATTCAACTTTTAACAGTGTGATATCACACGAGTCTAGACACAAAATATGTATACAGTTTCGCGGCACGTGTGCCCGGAATCAGAACGTGTCGATCAGTTTTCATAATAGAATCTATAATATAGATACACCTAATTGTATCAAGACCAGAGTAACATATCATATACATAGCGAAAGGTTCGCTATCCATAAGAAAATTTCAAGAAAATGTTTGAAATCTTTTTAAACTTTTATTACATAAATCAAGGAAATGGACAGCTCTAATCGATAATTCATTCATTGTCGCTTCCTGAGCCGCTGCCGGAACCGCTGCCACTTCCACTGTCGCTGCCGGATTTGCTGGTGCCGCTCTTGCGACTTCCCCCGTCGTCGCTGCCGCTGGCGCTGCCTGCTCTGGCGCCACTTTTGGCGCTCTTGGCACTGCCTGCGTCGGACTCGCTGTCCGAATCCCTGAGGGCTTTGCTGGCCTTGGCCTTGTCCCCCTTCTTGCTGCGGCGCGCCTCGAAGTCGGAGCCCTCGTCTTCGTCCGAGGAGTAGATGGTGGAAGCCTTGGGCTCGGGCTGGGTGCCGGCGGTGGATCCTTTCTTGTAGCGATTCTTAATGGCGCTGAGGCTGATGGCATTCTCGTCGTCGCTGCCGTCATCGTGCTGATAAGAGGAGGTGCCACCGCCGATGAGCGGCTCACCCGCTCCAGCCTTCTTCTTCTTGGGCTGTGCCTTGTGCTGGTTGCGCATGGCCTGGCGCAGCTTGGCCTCCTCCTCCTTGAGCTGGCTGGGGCGGTCCTGCGTGGGGTCCTTGCCCACCTGTGTGAGTATCTTGATGCCACTGGTCTTGCTCGAGCGGTCCGCCAGCGACATGGTCATCTTCTTATGGGTGAACGACTCCGTCGAGTGGGGTCTGAAGGTCAGCTTGGTGCGGAACACGGCCTGGCCCTGGAGACCGGTGCCCTGGCGTATGAAGAGATGGTTGTGATCGCCCAGCAGCGGCTGTCGGTAGGCGTCGAAGATCTCGTTGCCCAGGTGGAGGGACATGCTCCCATCCGACCATCGCACGAACCGGGCGTTCGACTCTCGGACCATGTCCCCCTTGTTGTTCATGAACTCGCGCCAGCGGATGGTGTTGCTCACCTTGAGCTTGATGCGCTGGCGACCCTCCTCGTCCATGGTCTCCTCCTCGTCAATCTCGTCTTCGTATGTCTCCGGGTCAAACGGATGCGTAACCACGGACAAAAAGTTGGGCAGCTTGATGAAGTGCTGCTCCTTGCCGAGGTCCGCCGCTATGCGAGGGATTTCCACATCGATGAGGGTTTCGGGCAACGGCTCCGGCTCCGACTCCTTGGGCGCTGCTTTCGGGCGCGACTCGGCTCGGGCGCGTGAACGGGACCGGGACCTGGACCTCGACCGAGATCGAGAACGGCTCACAGAGCGACTACGGGATCGGGACTTGCTCCCGCTGCGACTTCTCGAACGCGGCGATTTGCTTGTGGTCGGCGGCTCCTCGTCATCGCTGATATCATCCGCATCGCCAAAGATGTCCGCGGCGGCCGGAGCTTTCTTAGCCTGAAAATGTCGACATTAAATGTTACAAAAGTTTCACAATCCTTGGATGGGATGGGATTACCTCCTCCTTGTCGCTTTCGCTATCCGAATCAATCAAACGAGACTTCTTGGGCTTTGTGGGCGAGGTTTCCATGTCGCTGTCGCTCCCGCTCTTGCGCTTCTCATTTTCCGAGCCACTTGCCCGACGCGTCATCTTTTTGGGCGCAGCAATGTCGCTGCCGGAGCCAGAGCCGCTACGACTCCGGCTACCCGAGGGAGTTCCCGACTTGGAACGTGGCGATCCCGTCTTGGACCTGGAGGTGCGACTGCCGCTGCGGCTGCGGCTCTTGCTTTTAGAGTTGGCGCGTTCATCGTCAATTTGCAGATTTGGAGAATTCGAGCGTGATTCCTCATGCCCGCTGCCCTTCGGTGTGCCGCTACGGGAGCGACTGTGGGATTTGGCGCTCTGGGGAGAACCAGAGTGCTTGCTGTGGGCAGAGCCTGAGTGCTTGCTGTGGGCAGAGCAAGAGCGTCTGCTATGAGCGGAGCCAGAGCGTTTGCTATGAGCGGAGCCAGAGCGTTTGCTATGAGCGGAGCCAGAGCGTTTGCTGTGGACGGAACCAGATCGTTTACTGTGGGCAGACCCGGATCGTTTACTGTGTGCCGACCCAGAGCGATGACTTTGCCTGGATCCGGAACGGCGACTATGTGCCGAACCTGACCGGGCACTTCGGGGCGAGTCAGAGCCTGATCCGGATGATCGCGAGCCGGAACGTGAACGGGGACTGCCGCTGCCAGATTTACGACTTCGTGGCGATCTAAAAAGCAGTTGAACATGTATTTTCCCTCCTTATTTAGTTAAAATGCATCAGAAACTTACCCCGGCGCACTACCTTGCGGAGTGGCGCTGCGACTACGGCTGCCACTGCGACTGGATCCGGACGAGCCTAAGAAGGAAGCATTAAGTACAGTTGCCACACGATCGGGGCGTACGTATAACTTACCACTTTCATCATCGGTTGGGTCGCCCATAGTTATTTTGATTTTTTAATGTTATATTTTATTCCACTTTGAAAGAGTGTGACCGCGGATTTTTCGATAAAATATACCGCCTGACCCTCATAAATATACCTTGTCATTATCAAGTAAATATACTGACAAACAATCGGTTAGAAACTATCGATTTGACATTTGCATCGATACCCATATTTTACATCCCTAATTCCTGTGTGTTTGTATTCGTGACAAAAGTTTTTTGCGGAACATTTTTTGTGTACAATTTAAAGCCATTTCGGGCGCTAAATAATTGTTTATTGCCTATCAATAGTAAATTACACACGTTTGCCCACATCGAAGCGAAGTGTGTTAGACTGTGAGAGGCGTAAAAAATACGCAAATCACGCAGCGAATTTTGCCCAATTCGCTAGCTCGGGTGAAATTCAATGAACTGAGAAAACAAAGACAGACACACACAGACATAGAGTGCTTGTGCAGCAGAGCAGTGGAAGAAGCAGAGACAACAGCGCAATAGCAAGCAATTATTTACTTACAAAATAAAACCAAACCAAACCAAACCACTACAATAATATACATAAACCAAGGCAAACAATTACATTAAAACGCGTAGCCAGACAAGAGATCGAGAGTTTCGTGCGAAGTTGGCCAAGTGTAGCATTGTACGTGAAATTTGTGGTCCCCACAGCGGCGCAGAAAATTGAAAAACTTTTTGCCTCTGAAAGGCATTAACATCCTTCGGTACTCCTTCTTTCGTGAACGACGAAGACCACGCTGCATACAGACGAAGCATATACACATACATATATATGCAATATATTTAGGGACGACACGGCGCGGAAAAATACTAACTAACCTCTCCTCTCGCTTCCCACTACACTTTGCGCATCATCACCAGCATCGGGCTGTGTTTGTGTGCGCGTAAAGAGCATACATATATCCTGTGTGTCCCGTTTGAATATTTGCCGCCCGTCGCGCTCTGTGTGAGTGAGTGAGTGCGTGTGTGTGTGTGTGTGTGTGAGTGAGCGCGCAAACAACGTTGAACGCTAACCTCCGACTGCCCATTGGAATAAACGTAAGCCTGTGCCGCCGAAACGGATACGGCGCCAGGACCCCGACGACGACAGCAACGACGTCCACCTTGTCGCCTTGGAATGTTAAATGCGGTGAGAACGATCCGTTCAGTGTATGTTGTTGTTGGTAGCAGCAGTTCGAGTCGATTGCAAGCGAGTGGAGAGCACGCATTAACAGTGGAAGTGGAAGAAGGCGAACTATCATCTAACGTTAATTTAGGTAAGTCGAGGTCAAACCTGTCGACGCGTTGTTGTGCCAAGGCTATTTTGCGTCCAGAGGTTTTCGTTGTAAGCGCCGTTAGCATCGGTAGCGTAGTGTTGAAAAGCTCCCGCCGGGTCAGCTGATAAAGTTACATGCGCAGGTAAAATAGATGCCATTGCCGATTTAACCCGATTATCCGAGTCTGAAGACGCTTTGGCTTCCCTTCCAGAATAAGCAAACATAAGTGGCATGTAATTTCCGAGTACTCGGACCAGACAGGTGCCTGCCGCATACCTGCTGGGCCTGCAGAACAATGGTAATGCTGCGCTCGCACAAACACAAACAAAACAAGGGCAGAAAGAGTGCTGAGAGTGTGAGTGTTGAGGTGAATCGCAGGCCTTTTCGCGCTGAACTGCCCTGCATACATCCATAACGGATCGAAAGACTAGTGCCGGAGTATCCTTTTACAGTTCACTTATCTCCTCCACGGCTTTCCTATAGGCATCCTGCTGCCGCCGCGCATTCTGGTTTTTGGTTTTTTCACCTACACCATTGTTCCAGTACATTCATAAAAAAAAAACGCATGTATGCCAAAGGGAATCACCAATAATTGCTCCAGTCCAGCCTTTATGTGCCATATACATATGTACATATGTGTGCCGCCGGGCCCTTCTGCTTTATTCTGCACATTGACAGCTGACTGGCGGCCATTTAATCTTATAACTTATAGTGAACAGTGCTGCGAAGCGAGCTGCAGCTTCTGTTTACTCGCTTTCAGAAGCACAGAACTTCATTATTGAGTTGAGCTCAGTTTTTTTTTGTGAAGATGCCAACGGAATTGGGTTGTTTATTGTGCAAATTCAGCGGCGGGCAATGTTTATCTGTGGGTAGTGCGTGTTATCAAATTGTAAGCCAAAGTGAGTCACTATAAACAAACTTTTGTTTATACAGCAGAGGAGAGGACTCTGGTTTTTGAGGCTTCGTTTGCGGCATATGGGGCTCGCTCGCGATAGCGCCCCCAATCGTACTATTTAGATAACACCATTAATGGGGGGATGGGGCAACATGTTAGCCAACAGCCAATTAACCGATTCTTTGGCTTTCTTTGCAGATTATGGCGAATTTAAATTTCCAACAACCCCCAAGAAGCATAGCGAACGCGGCGTTAGCTGGACGGACAACGGGCGGCTTCGGTGGTAGCTCTCTGACCGGCCATGTTACACCCACGTCTGGCATGTTCCAAACCGGTAAGCAAGTTTAACGCCTGCATTTTCAAAGAAGTATCTCGCTATAACACAGTGCTTCAGACTTTGCCAACTCTTATCCAGGTGCGGCGAATTATGGGCAGACGCAGCAACAACAGCCACAGCAGCAGCCGCAGCTATCGCCGAACCGCAATGCCCAGCTATCGGTTGGCGGGCCTGCCTTGTCGAGTGGCAGTCGGAACGCGAATCTTTTCGGACAGCGTCAGTTCGTGGAGCGGCGTGCCATGCAGGGACTAGGCAGTGGACCCATGGTAAGCCAAGCCCCCCTCCTGCAAGAGGATTTCTTCTGCGGACAGCTAATTTCTGACTTCTCTTTCCATCCAAATTCCCGTCCCACAGTCGAACATGGGAAACTTCATGCAGACGGGTCGCGGCGGCTACGGAACGGGCGGCGGTGGGGGGCCATTGAACAACTTCCACGTGTTTGGAGGCAGTGGAGCTGATGTCTCCACACCTGCCCTACTCGATCCCACGGAGTTCCCGTCGCTAACGAATGCGCGAGGCCAGAACGACCAAACACTGCCCCAATCGAATCCGCTCCAGCCGCCGGGCAGCAAACCCTATGGTAATTTCTTTACCTCTTGTGAGTTCAAATCAAATCCACTTCTTTTTTTAGTATTATTTAATGTTTACAATTACGATATGCGATAAGCGATAATGTGTGTATTTGTGTGTGTATGTGTGTGTGTGTGTCGTCCCGTGTGCTGCCTGATCGGATCAGATCAGATCAGTTTGCATTATTATTACTTACTGGCTTGATCGGTTTCTGTTTTTGGCCCACATAATTATGCTAAACTATTTGTCTGTCCACTAATTCGGTGGAAGCGGTGCTGGTAGATGGTAGCGTAGCCATTAGATAAACAAAGTGATTCGCCTTCCCTCCCAGCTTAAAGCACTTCACTCATCCACACTTTCTGTTCGATTTGCTTTCGATTTGCTTTCAGTTGGCATGGTGAAGCAGCCGACGTCAGAACAATCGGAGTTCACGATGTCCAACGAGGACTTCCCTGCGTTACCGGGCACTCAAAACTCGGATGGCACAACGAACGCAGTTGGGAGCAGCGGAGGCCTTGGCGTTGGCTCTGGCGGCAACGCCACGGGCGGTGTCACAGAGAACCATCTGGACGGCACGGAAAAGGCAATGAACTCAATTGTGGTCAGCGGATCCAGCGGCACAAGTGGCACCAGCGTCGGCGTTGTAGGCGGCAATGGTCTTGGCGCCGTCGGCAGTGGATTGGGCGGCGTTGTGGTCGGAGGCGGTGGTGGTGGCGGCAGTGCAGCCATCGGTTCCCTCGGAAGCTCGCACGTGGGATTGGTGGGCAGCAGTGGTGTCAACAGCGTGACAAGTAGCAATGCCATGATGGGAGTCGGCGGCGGTCTGGGCAGTGGTACCGGAAGCAGCGGTGGTGCCAGTGGATGTGGTGTCGGCGACCATCTGAACGATAATTCCAGCAATGATAAACTTGTGAAGAGCGGCGTGCAAACTTCGCCGGATGGTGAGTATCTCCCACTGAATATTACATTACGTGAAGCATTAATCTATGCCGCCCCGCAACCACAGGCAAGGTCACAAACATACCAGCGACCATGGTGAACAATCAGTTCGGCATGGTGGGCCTGCTGACGTTCATACGGGCAGCCGAAACAGATCCCAACCTGGTAACGCTCTCTTTGGGCACGGATCTGACGGGCCTTGGCTTGAATCTGAATTCACAAGAGAGCTTGCATACAACATTCGCTGGACCGTTCGTGGAACAGCCCTGCAGGTGGGTCGAGTCGATCGATGCATTTATTTATTAATTATTTTTATTGTTGGTATTTCGATTCCCCCCACATTCACATGATCATTTCAAATTGTAAATGACAGTTTTTGATTTGCTGTAAAACGGCTGATCTAAATCACTTCTGCGAAACCATTCATATTTCGACATATGTTTGGAATACCAATCGCTTAAACCATATGAGTATGAGTATTGTTATGTTGATGTTTAGCTGATGTTTATCTTTCTATCCATGTAATATTTACGCGGCCCAACTGCCTTTATAGATTAGCCGAATATCATTTGCTGAGTGATCAGAAAAATTAATTTCATTTACATTTTTATTTTCCAGAGCACAAGACGTTGAGTTCAACGTGCCACCCGAATATCTGATCAATTTTGCGATAAGAGATAAGCTTACGGCGCCGGTACTGAAAAAGCTGCAAGAGGATCTTCTCTTCTTCCTCTTCTACACAAATATCGGCGATATAATGCAATTGATGGCAGCTGCTGAATTGTACGTATAAAATGACGTTTTTAATTAATCTGCAATATTTGCTAATCGTGGGTTTGGTTCTCTTTATGCAGGCATAGTCGCGAGTGGCGGTATCATGTGGAGGAGAAAATCTGGATAACTCGAATTCCTGGCATTAATCAATATGAAAAAAATGGTACAAAAGAGCGCGGCACCTTCTACTACTTTGATGCGCAAAGTTGGAAACGTTTGTCCAAGGTTTTCCAAATAGATGCCGAGAAATTAGATAAATGTCCCAATATAAGTGCGTTTATGAATGGACAGTCTGTATAAAATTAATAAAACTGAAAAAAATTGAAAAAAGAAACGAGTTGCTCTTGAAATTTCTTGAATGTATTTAAACAGAGCAAACAGAGCATCAACAAATTACAATATTTTTCTGTTTGAATTTGTCGCCAAGTTTGTTCTTTTTGTAATTTTGTGTTATCTTCAATGATTTAAATTGGTACTCGATTAGAGTTCGGACACAACTCTGAGTGGCATTTCTACATGAATGTCAAAAGGTGTGTTTGCACAATGAGGTACAAATCATCGCCATCAACAACAACAATAATTGATTTGTTTATGCGATACAAATGGCGCATCTCTAAGAAAGTGGCAAGGTGTGTGACATAGAGAAGTGAACTAAAAATAACGATATATCGATAAGTGTCAAAAATATATAAGAAGAAGCGGGCTGGCGCTACGAAAACAAGCGCCTGTGCCTTCAAACATTTGAAAAAACTAATAGCATCAGTCGGCTGTGGCACGTCGGTTTAGCCAAATAAAATCAACATGAATACGCCGGGCATGAGCCTTTTTCAGGGGGCCGAGCCCTTGAACGTGAGCTCGACACTGGAGCGCCAAGAAGAAGAAGAAGCCCTAGAGGATCAGAAACGACGCGACGAGGAGGTGAGTAAATATTAGCGAAATATGCGCACAAGCCCGCATATCTAATTACTCTGTGCTTCAGCTGGGCAACTTGCTGGAGAATGCCTTTGATGATCTGGTTGATGACGAAAGTACAATCGACTCGACTACGAACTTCCAGTCGGATCTGTTGCCCGAACAGCCGCACCACCATCATCATCAGCATCACCCCGTTCAAGGCTACACACAGCCAACAGCAGAGGAGGATCACCACCATCGGCATGCCAGCGAAATTCACAAGCTAAAAATGATGCTGGAATCCAAGTCACACGAGCGCGATCATTTCGGTCAGCAAGCCACAGATGCCCTGAAGAAGCTTGATGAAGAGCAAAAGCGCGGTTGCATCTTGCAGGCGGAGCTGGACCGGGCACTTCGGGAGAAGCAGAATACACATGAGCTGCTGGTGGACACGAAGGCGAAGTGCTCAAACCAGGAGAGCAGCATGGAGAAGCTGCGGGAGGACAAGAAACGTCTGGAGGAGGACAACACCCGGTTGGAGGGGCAGCTGGAGATGACACGGGCGATGGTTTCCGATCTAAAGTCAAAGTACGACATGGTGGAGCGTGATGCCCACAAGCGGGATGATCGCATCGCGGACTCCCGCATCAGGCAGTTGGAGGAGCATCATCGTGCCCAATGTGATCTTCTGCAGGAGCAGCTCAGCCAAGGCACTGATCAGCTGAACAAAAAACAGAACGAACTGGAAAAAATGACCGCTCGCTACAATGCCCTGCAATCCAACTTGGAGGCCACGCTGCGGGAAAAGGCAGCCACGATAAATGAGCTGAACGCTGCCCTGGATGTGGCCCAGAGTCGGTGCCAGCAGATGGATGGGAAGCCCAACTTCGAGCCAGAGTGCATGCGCCAGCAGCACTACATTAGGGAGCTGGAGGCCAAGATGGCTGCCATGGAGCAGACCATAGCCCTGCTCAACGGACACCTCAGTGGGACCACAGCAGAGCTGGATCTGATGGACACGCTGCTGCAGCAGAACCAAACGGACGAGTCGTCCACAGCTCGCATGAGTCCGCGGGCTGCTTCGACGCGTTTGGTGGGCAGCACGCCACTCAATCCCGTCGATCGCATTGGCCACATCAAGCAGGAGCTCTACCGAGCACTGGCCAATCTCAAGAACATGAGGGAGGAGGTGCGCAAGCTGGAAAAGCTGCTGGAAGAGCGAAACCACGAGCTGCGGCTGCTTCGCGGGCAGGAGAACCAGTCGCTGGTGCAGCTTGCCACACTAAAAGAGGACAAGATGCGGCTCGAGAGCCGCGTTAAGAACATGCAACAGGAGCTGGAGGAGCTGGACCGAAGATCCAAAAATGATTCGAAACTACAGGAGGAGGTAAATGCTTTGATGGCTGAGCGGGATGCGGTGACGGAGCATCGCCAGAAGATCGACATCCAGCTGAAAAAGGTTCAGGTCGACCTGGAGAGGGTGAACCAAGATCACGAGAACCTAAAACAAAACTATGAGCAGCTCCTGCAGGACAACCGCCAGCTGCGATCTCGCGACACAACGGACAACCTGCGTCTGGAGCTGGAACGACACAAGATCCTGCTGAAGGATGCCCAAAGCGAGGTGGAACGGCTGAAGAAACTCTACGCAGAGATTGCCAACGACAAGGAGACGCTCAGCTACGAGCTTCGCAAGCTGCGCGACCTGGACACGTCCAAGGAGCTTCAGGAGCAGCGCCAGCAGTTGGCCAACCTCCAGCGAACCGTGCAAATTGCGGAGCTCAAGTCGGCGGAGCTGGCCAGCATTCTGGAGACGGAGAAGCTCAGCCACCAGCGAGAGCTGCAGGCCCTGCGCGATAAATGCCAGCACGATAAGTGCGAAGAGGTGGCCGCAGCGGCCAAGGAGAGCTCCGCGAATTGCAGCAAATGTGTGGAAAAGTGGTCAGAAATAACAAAGGTGAGTGTTTGTTTGAGTAGACCAGAGATACTGGTACCTTTACATCATGGTTGCGGTCTTTTTCAGGCTGAGATCCAAATGCTCAAGCTTCAGAATATCAACACAAGGCAGGCCAAAGAGTTAAAGCAGCTCGTAGAAGAGCTGGAGCAGTCCAAGGCTTTCCAGACGGAACTCGAGGAAAAAATTGAGCAGTCCATCCAGCGGGAGAGTCTCCTCAACGAGCTCAAGGACAAGGCCAAGCAAATGGAGGAATACATTAGGCAGCAGGAGGAGGCGACTGCGACGGCCGAGCAGCAGAAGAAGATGGCAAGTCCCCCCGGGGGTCTCTCGATTGAGCTCAGCCAAGAGCGCATCAAGCGCATCGAGCAGCGGGTTCGTGACGAAATGGCCAAACTGTTTGCGGTGGAGCTGAAGAACTTCACTGCCCGTCTGCAGCAGTCGGAGGAGAAAAGTCGTTTCCTGCATCGCAAGCACCAGTTGGTCTGTGGCGAGCTCCAGCAGCGCCAGAATGAAGTCGATCTGCTCAAGCAAACCATACTGGCAGAGCGGGAGAAGATCGGGGAAATGCTGGAGGCGAAGGAGGAGAAGCAGAAGGCCATGCTGCAGAAATGCCGCAGCGAGATTCAGGCAAAGAATCAGCGCATAGCAGAGCTGATGCGGGTTTTGGACGAGCAGCATGCCAGCATCGACTCCGAGCGCAAGTCGATGAAGGCAGTAATGGCTCAGTGGGACGCACAGAAGCAGTCTGTGGAGCAGGTGGAACAGCACTGGCGTGAACAGTTGCAGATGCTGCGCGAAACCCATGAGGAGGCGATGCGAACCGCCCAACAGCGCTATCAAAGTGCCAAACGCACGGCCCACAACTACAAGCTGTACGCGGACGACAAGGAGGCGCACATGAAGCGGGAGTACGACCGCATCAAGCACGAGTACGAAGTGTCACTGGCCAAGATCGAGCTCCAAATGAATCAGCGTCTGGAGAGGAAGGGTCGCGAGTCGCATCGCGACAAGGAGAACCAGCCCAGCAACAGCAATAGTAGATAGGTTTATTTATCGTAAGTAGGTCGTTAAAAGTGTTTACGATTACTACCCCAATTGTTTTATGCATAGGAAGCCAAATATACTCGCTCTTCACATTCCGACATTCCGAATGACATGGTTGATGCAACATTTTTCTTGGATTATTCAGTACGAAGTAACCTCCAGTTATCAAGAAGGCGATGATCATATTTCTGCACTCCCATGGTTCCATTTGCTGACCGAAATTCTTCGTTTCCTGTATTCCTGTCTGATGCAGTGCTGCTCCCATCTATTGGCACCCGTTTTGATATGCGCTGATTCACGATCTTTGCCAGCGACAGTTCGTACTCGTGTTGATGCGTACCCTCGCTTCAGGTGCGCCTACTTGTCTGCCGCCTACAGCTTGTAGTTGTGGACCGTGCGTTTGGCACTCTGATAGCGCTGTTGGGAGGTTCGCATCGCCTCGTCATGCGTTTCGCGCAGCATCAGCAGCTGTTCACGCCAGTGCTGTTCCAACTGCACTATGGACTGCCTTCATTACTGCCTTCATCGGCTTGCGCTCGGAGTCGATGCTGGCATGCTCCTCGTCCAAAACCCGCATCAGCTCTGCTATGCGCTGATTCTTTGCCTGAATCTCGCTGCGGCATTTCTGCAGCATGGCATTCTGTTTCTCCACCTTCGCCTCCGTCTTCCGCCTCCGATCTTCTCCCTGCCTCCATTATGGTTTGTTTGAGATGTAATATATTTCAATAATTAAATAAATGTAAATACCTTGTAGAGCATTAATACCTTTGGATATCGAATCTAGGCAAGTTTTAGTTTTAAAGATTTACAAAAAACGTTTCAGTAAGCATCCATAGGATAGGTCGAAGGCATACCTTCTGCATGTTCTCTGTTGAAGCTTCGGTTTCTTTCGACACTTGACTGGCTTGCAATGACTTTCGATGTTTCTAGGAATAATCCCATCCTACTCTGGTAAATCTCATTCACAAGAGGCAAGAAGCAAGGGCGAGTAAACGAAGTAAACATTTACATCCGCTTTGTTTCTTCGTCTCGCATTCGAGTACGACCCAAAAACATTCGCACATTCAAAACATGCTTTCAAATGACTGCGTTCGGAGCAACAGAAATAGATAATAATACTGTGGAAAATGGTTTGCCGGGCCAGTCGGTAAATAAAATAAAATAACCTTGATTATTGTTTTGTTTTATTTTCACTGAGCGACTGGCTCAACTTCGTCCAGCATTTGTGAAAGATTTTAAAGAACTTATCAATCTCCTCTCGAGTGATGCCCAGGGCAGCCGCCACGGTGAGATAGGGCAGTTCCAGCTTCGTCTGGTGGGAACCAAAATCTGAATAGAACGACTCCAACGAATATTAATGCTCTGTTAACTGCAGGTATAGTTGAACTGACCTGAGAATGCATGGCCATCTATAGTTTTGCTTTGACCGGGGACCACTACGCGAACCCCAGAGACTCCGCGCATGTGCAACATTGCTCCCAGCTGCGTAATACTTGACCCTTGACCCGTGGCGGCCCAGAGAGTTCCCAACGTGATAGCCAACGATATGAAGTTGTCCCGGCTCTCGATGACCTGTTCGCCATGGCCTTGTGCGAATTCCATAAGCTGTTCCTTAAGATAAGTAAAGTTATCCTCCCGCTTCTGGATCAACAAGTTGTAGCCACTCCGTCCCAGTGATAGCAGCGTCATGAAGACATCCAGCGCTTGGGAACCACTTGCTCGACCCGCATAGCTACTGCCCACCAGGCCCAAGAGGCTCTGGTCGAAGCTGGCCACAATGGCACCACCCACGGGTACCAGCAAATTCTTGTCGCTGCTCTGCACAAAGTAGTCGATGCGGCCCAACCGCTGGGCCCGCTCCAACTGCCGTGAGATGGCACCGACCTGCAGCCCATACGCATTGTTCACGAGATGAGGCAGGTCGCAGCGCTTGGCCAGCTGGGCAATGTCAACGATGCTGTCGCTGTTTCGTGGGGCAAAGCAGCTGGTGGTCGTGTACAGACATAGAATGGTTTCTGCACCCAGAGCCTCGATCTGCTGTTCGAACGCACTCACGTCGGTGCTCAGAGCTTGATGCTGCACCAGACAGGGGACTATCACGGGCTCCAGACCTGCGGCCGTAATAGCTTTAAAGCAGGACTTTTGGTCGATGCGTGACCAGAGGACATATTTGGCGAGTGGACGTTGCTTGCGCAGACTCTGCAGGCACAGTGTGATGGTCATGCCGGTGCACATAGGCACCAGAAAGCAGCCTCTGCAGCTGGGCAGGCCTAGCCCCTGCATTAGATCCAAGATCAGTGCGTTCGTGAGATGTGCGAGCAGAGTGGAGCCAGCTGCCTTGGGCTGTGCCTCCAGCAGGTCGCCAGAGCGTCCTATGCCATGCCCAAAGTTGTAGTGACGTCGGGACACAAGTCCTGCCGGGGAAAAGTTTCAATATGTACAAATACTCTGTTGGATGCCATCCAACTGAGCCGTTACTTACGGCAAGCGATGCGCGCCTCCCGCTCGCCCAATCCCACTTTGTGCGGAAAGTTGTTGCTATCCAATGACGCTATTTGATGCACCAGCTCTTCAATATGCTCATCAGGCCACCCATTTACTGGCAATTTTCGCTGCAATTACATCTCGTCATTTTTATAATAATTACATATCAGTTGTAGTCGGTCTCCCCTACCTTTTCTAGAAGCTCTTTAAATCCACGTTTCTTGGGGCGCTGCGCCGCCAGTCCCAGCTTCCAATAGTTGTCAGGTACCAGTTTTTGCGGGACATTAATATTTTCAAAATTCATTTCAATCAAAAATAATTATAAATGTTAAATGTGAGTATCGATAGTACTATCGATAGCATCACAGACAAATTATAATAATTTGTATAATTTTGTGGAGGAACAAATACAGCTTGAAATATTTATGACAAGCCATTCTTGGTACAGCCAGCGGAATGCTTAGCAGGATACAGATTTATTAAAAAAGTTGTATAGAAATGTCGATACATCGATAGTTTTAAACATCGATGGTTGAATCATCGTATGGCAGCATTTGTGGCGTCACTATCATCTTGTGGCGTCATTCGTGCGTCGGAATTTAAAAAAAATTGTGTTAATAGTGCAGAATTTAATTAATTAATTTAAGCAGGAAAGTGCTGTTTAAACACATAAATAAAGAACCAATGAAAAGTGTAGAGTGGTAAAATGTACGTTGCTCCTAAGGGGAATGCTCTTTCACAAAGTACCAACGCTGAGCAATCCACAATAACATTTGTTTTTTCTCATTGGCTAAAGGTCGAAGAACAAGAAAGATGAAACCGCGCTTGAGTTGGACGATATTTTAAGCGAGCCCATTACAAACTCGCAGAAGCTGGCCGCATTCTTGCAGCGCAAGGCAGCGGAAGCCCAAAAACCCAAGAATGAACTCGTCTTTGGGAACTTCTCCTTTGACCTAGACTTCGATGTTCCCCTCATAAAGAAGCCTCAAAAAGGTACTCAGGAGAACAAATTGAAGCCTTTACAAGAATTGGGTAATGCCAATGCGAATATTCCAGCAGCGGCCGAGCCCCCCGCCTCAGACGTGCCACAGTCGTCTCCAAACTTGGCACCGCATGAGAATCTGCCGCCGCGTTCAGTCAGAAATTCGCCCTCGCCCACCCAACGGCGTCTTCCCAGACGTAGTGGCACAGGCGGACATGTACCTGGCTCTGATAAGCTGCGTCGCCACGCTATTCACAGGCGCTCGCAGAGCTGCGGACGTCGTCAGCTCTTGCAGGACTTTGATGATGCAGCTAATCTAACTCGGAGCTCCTCGAGTCCATTTCCCTTTGTAAGTCAATATCAATGGCAATCAGTTGGGTCAAATAGTGTATACGATTCTTCTTGTAGGTTCCAGAAATAAGCAGCACTCCAAACTGCAGTGAGAAAGGTCTTGAGAATCAACCAGCGTCGCAGCCACAGCCACAGCCGGCGTCAGAGCCACAGCCGGCGTCAGAGCCACAGCAGATGAATCGATCAGCTCTGGGTTCAGACTTTGCTGCTGAAATCGCGGAAATTTGTGAGCAGCGACTTGCGTTGTTTAAAAATAGTATGATGCAGATGAGCCAGAAGGGGGAAGTACCATCCCCACGCCCAGGATCACGTCCATTGACTCCCTCTGATAGGCATCGGACTTATACGATCGAGAAGAGACCTGTGCCTGAGCAATTGCAGTCGCGATCGTCGCCAAATAATTCACACTCGAAAATTCCAGTGGTGCGTGTGAGACGCCTTGAGACTAGTCTGGCACCAGACACCCCAAACTGTCTGGATCGATCCGAACGGGAATCGGAACCGGTGGAGGATTATTTTGTACCGGAAACACAGCCCCAGCAGTCTCAGCAGTCCCAGCAGCTAGCCGAAATTGTGCACAATCTGTCGAGGAATGGCAGCGTGGTTGTCATACCAATAAGTGGGGCCTTCAGTCCGAAGCCAGATGCAGCAGGGCCTTTGCCACAATCACATTTACCGGCTGCATCAGCAACTGGAGCAGTTGGGGCATCATCAACAACAATATCTGCGGGTACTCCAAAATCAAGTGCTCCAGCAGTATCTGCGGGTACTCCGAAATCAAGTGCTCCAGCAGTATCTGCGGGTACTCCGAAATCAAGTGCTCCAGCAGTATCGGCTGGTACTCCGAAATCACGTGCTCCAGCAGTTACTGCTGGTACTCCGAAATCAAGTGCTCCTGCAGTATCTGCTGGTACTCCGAAATCAAGTGCTCCTGCAGTGTCTGCTAGTACTCCCGAATTATCCACGTCGAAGAGAGTTTCCCATAACAAAACACCTCAGATTGCTGAAGACTTGGACGCCATTATGACCGATGATGAAAGCGATGAACAGCCAAGCGGGTATGCCTTGAATCTGGCGCCGGCCGGTGGTAACACTACCAGGCAGAGTCGGATGCGCAAGCGGAACAATCGGAGGCCCTTAGATGACCAGGAAAGTTCCATGAAACTGCTTAACCTCCATCGCTCAAATACAGCAAGCAAGTCAAAGCGCAGGGGCGCCTCAGCTCTCACGTTGAACAAGGCGCCCAGTGCCCCAATCAATGGTGAGCAGTTTGCCAGGGAGCTGGAACGCATGAGCAACTATGAGATTCTTGATCTGCGCAAGAAAAACTCCCTCGGCAGGGTATATCCGCTGAATGGAAATAGGAAGCATAGTACAGAGCATCAAGAGGTTCTGGAGCGGAATATTCAGTGGGAGATAATTCGAAGGAATCTGGGAAACGAAACAGAAACCGAGGCAATTTCCAGCACCTTATCTGCAGAGCGAGAAGAACTTGCTTATGAGGAAGAGGCTATGGCTATGCCTCCGCCAGCTCCCGTCGGCTTTAAGGACAATTCCCAAAGAGAAAGGCGCAGGCAGTCCAAGGAGCGGCAGAAGCGTGCCTCACGATCCAGACGTCGAGACGTTCCAATGGTAGGTAATCGAACCCAACACAGGACAAGGAATATATTATATTTTGTTATTTTAGACAGAAGAGCTGGTCAACTACATGGCGCTCTCCCAGACCATTGAACTCCGTCGGAAATCATCGAGGAACTCGTCTAAACGCAGCCTTTACACCAAGGGTGACTCGGACGGAGAAGAAGTTGGCTCGGTCTCGCCGGAGAAGCAGCCAAGGCTTAATCGAATCAGACTAGAGCCTACTCCACGTGGTGCGAGTAGCATGCAAAGCCATGACGTCGTGGAGGAGGAAATTGCAATTGTTCCACCACCGCCTCGTTCACTTCGATATTCGCAATGTCTACGGGATATACGTCGCAGCAGCAAGTCTGATTTCGATGAGGTCTTGGCCACCCCGCTGGATTTGGATGATGGGGAGAACCCCCTTTCCCAGTCGAAGGGACGGAAGAATATTCCGGACGAAATTGCTCCCCCTCCACCAGAGTATAATGACAATACTGAAGTGGATGGGGCAGATGTGCAAGGAAAGAGCTCTTTCCCGGTCCCTGCTGATGCCCAGCGTCGGCTATCCAAATCTAGGGTACGATATGACAGAACAGAGAAAATTTCTCCACTTTCTTCAGAGAAAAGGTCGGAATTTGATGACCAGTCAGATCGGACACCCAACGGGAACAGACGAAAGAGCAAACGTTACGAGGCCAATCCACCCTCCCCAGAGACAAATGAGCCAATGGAAATGCACGACACGGTCGTTTCTTGCAAGTCCAAGAACAACAGTCGTCGGCTATCGAGGATGGCTACTCAGGAGGACGATATTGTTGAGCCACCACGTAACACTATGGCTGATGATGATAGGACTTCAGACCAGCAATCAGTGCAGAGGAAAGTAAGCTTGCCCATGATTACTTCTTCACTGTCGGGCACTACTTCCGTGACGGATGATCAGCCCAGCACGAGTCGGGCCGCACTCGAGGCTCTGGCACGTAGAACCATTGAGCCTGAGCCTGACCCTAACCCTGTGGCTGTGGCCAGAGCCGTCGTGGAAGAGGAAGCGGTTGTGTTTAAGAAACCCAAGGCGCGGGCACCCCGTGCTAAGTCAAAGGCAAAAAGGGAGCTAGACAATTTAAAGGTCTCTGTCATACATGACGAGGTGGAAGTGGATGGAAGTGAGTCTGGTAAGTAGTGCCGGACGATAATGTCCTATTGCTATATTTTCAATAATTTTGGTTGGTAATTCGCAGCCATTCGGCGGTCACGGCGTGGTCAGGTACCATTAAAGAACACTTGGTGCCATACTGTCTCGGATCCCAGGCAGTTTGCCTTTTTTTGCAAATCCGCGGATGTATATGAAACAAAAAAAGCTAAACCGTCGGCGAAGCAGTCCAGTATGGCGAGACTGACCAAAATTTCTTTGCCGAATGGGCCCCCATTGTGCAGTAGCACACCGCGGCTTTCAGGAGAGCCCCTTAATGCCGTTGTAGAAACTTTGGAACCTCCAGATCATTCTGGGTGTAGTTCTCTGGGAGTCGCCCCTCTGAGGTGGGACGATAACGAGAGGATAGAGCAAGTGGAAGAAATCGATGCCCTAAAAACAAGCAGGAAACGTGGACGACCAAAATCTAGCCAAGCGGTCGAGATGTTAACGGAGTCAGATTCAGCAGCGGCTGTCTTAATGCCTCCACCTCCTGTCTCTAAAAAAAGGAGCGAAGAAAGAAAAAACTGGCGAAACAGCAGACAGTCACGGAAACAGAAACAGAAACTGAGATGGAGCCCGATCCCGATCCAATAACACCAATGAACACGGACTCTGCCGCACCAATTCCTCCAACACCAAGCCCAAGCATATCGGATGACCACCAGGCTGCTTCCATGCAACTCATGAACTGGCTGCGAGGCTACAGTAGCAATCAGCCAATCGTCAGTTTGGAAGACTGCAGCGGTAATCGAATAGGAAAGAGTGTCTGTAAGTTCGAGTATATCACTTTGTTCTTTGGCCACCAATTGCATGCACTACCCTCGCATGCTGTTGATGTTCGAAGCGTAACTTTTATTTAGAGCCATCGGTAATATGTAGATATCGTAATTTAACTGGTTTCATGTTGTATTTGCAGCTGTTGTGGGTGAATTAGTTTTCACCAACTTGGATGACATTGAGTACGCTTTCTACGACACCAAGGACAAGGCCACTGTGGGATATATGCGCTTCCAGCCGCTGCAGAGTCGTCAGAAGAAGCGGGCTAAGGGCTTTTCTCTGGTATACACTCTACACACTATGCTTTTATATCCGCTACTAAGTAATCTCATTTATTCCTGGCATAGAAATTCGTTGTTCTTTTTGGTCAATTTGCCATGGACTGCAGTGTCCCAAACGTGGAGGAAGACGATCGCTGCACATTAAATATCGGTGACATGGTTGAGATCGAGAAAGGTAGAAGAAACATTTATCAAACGACCAATGACCAATTTGTACCTAATATTCGTGGATATTTCTACTTATCTTTCAGGCACCCGCTATAGTATTCAGAACTTATTGGACGAAGTGAGTGTGCTGATGGTTATCCGCAATTAGTTGCTCACATGTTACTTTTCACAGAAAAATTAATATACTTTGTAATGTATAATGGTTATAATGCGACTGTGTTGTTATAAAAAAAAATAAAATTATATAAAAGTGAATATCTGAAGGAATTTCAGGTGATGCAATACGATTTCTATGTCCAATGATATGGTATGGTATGATAAATTGAACAGTAAGATTCCTTACACTATTCGCTAAGGTACTCGTCCTTCCCAGACCTTGAATTTGAAATCAGTGTTCCACCTTCAAATGTTAGCGAACAAAATAGGTTGTCATAAAATTAGGTGAACTGCTTACGTGGCCTTCGACCGTAACTTTCCTACTGGCTAACGCTTATCACGGGAGCTGTCCTAATCTGTGTTTGGTCTCGAAACTAGCGGACCACATATGTACATACTGCACCAGTGCAGTGGAATCGGCGGAATAGTGGAGGAATTTTGAACACCTTAAAAAAATTCACGTGGTCGAGTGCGAGTATGCAATGCACATACATATGTATGTATCTATGTACATATGTATGTATTCTGCGGTACTGTTCCTTCGTCTAAGCTGCTCAGAATTTCAAGTTCATTTAATTTCCATTTTCTCTCCATATCACAAGTTTCCCGCTGCTGTTGACGTATGGGTATGTGTACGTTTGGATGTATGTATGTAGGGTCCTGCGTGGGTGCCTGGGTGTCACTGGGGACTTCAAAAGCGAAATGGCAAACAAGCGGAACGAAAGCAACAGCAAAAGCAACAGCAAAAGCAACAGCAACCAGAAAGAGAACAGAATGATGATGCTGCCAGTCCCTCCATCTCGACTCCACATGCATCTTTTGAGGCATTTTGCACGTTTTCTTTGTGTAGCACTTTTTCGAAAGTACACAAAAAACATACGCACTCCCACACACGTGCCTAAGCAGCAGCAACACAAACATAAATTCGAAGAAGAAAATTAAATCAACAGACATTTTCCGAGCTTGAAAGCGGCAGGTGTGCTTCAGTATTGCCACGGCACCCAGGACCCAGGACCCGCTCTGTGGCTGGAACAGCATTCAAGATTAACAAAACACCATCCGACATTCATTACAAAAGCGTCAAGCCTTTGATCATCCCACACACCACACCCAGCGGCACGCGCCACATTCCTCTCTATCACCGATTGTGATGTTCCCCGGCGGTGTCGCTGTTTCTCAGCTCTCTGTGTAGGCGGACTGGAATCGCCAGCTGGACGATGCCAGCTCGATGCAGCTCGTGCATGCCAATCAGCTGAACACGTTCGTCCAAAAAGCGAGGAATGTGCGTGCGGTGGCAAGTAAAGGAGCATGGATAGGGCTGGCTGCAAGCGTTCACAAGTACATAGCTTCTCCTTTCTGTGTCGACATCACATTTTGTTGTTGTAAATATTTCTTGCTCCCTGCCTGATGCGTTTTTCGTTTCGTTTATTTCAAATACTTGGCTTAAAAGTTTAAACTTAAATCTACCTGGCTTAATTATTCAGCAGTCTGTTTACAGCTGGGCAGAAACAGTATTGCACTTAAACTGACTTATAACGAGAAAAAATGTGTTACAAGAGAAGTTTTAAGTCCATATTCCACAGATGTTATAAACATATTCTTATTTAAAGGGCAGATAATGGCCAGAGCTACTACTTCCAGTTTATTCTGTAGAAATTAAATTAAATGTCAGCAGTAGGTTAAGGAAACACAGGTGTTATATGAAAGGATTTTCAGGAGGAAAAGTATATCTTTACACAACTCTAGATACATATGTACTTACTCTCTGTCTATGAGTTGGCTTTAATATGCTTGGCCATGGAAATGAAAAAAAAAAAAAGAAGTTCTTTCTATATTTTAAAGTGTTCCATTTACGAGTCGATATGAGTCGCCAGGTGGTCGCAGGGTGGTTGCCTCAATATGTTTTATGGACTATTTGAAGTTTAGTAATTGATGGACCCCACCCCCCACCTACCGTATGATTGATGACCGGCAGTGAATATGATGATGTTGACAGAGACGACACTGACAGTGCAACATTAAGCGAACACCAAACACTTGACATTTAGGTTCATTAGAAAGGTAAACATCACAGTTCGGTACAGAGGATCCCCATAAATCCAAGGCTTTAATTCCATTAGGTTTTCGTTGTTGTTTTCCTTTGTCAAGCGCTGCAATAAATTTATTTGGGGTCTGCACCCTAACTCTCCATCCATGCGCACCCAGACCCTGTTTGCTCCGTGGTCTCCGGCGTAGAAATAAGGTTTCTGCTATCAAGTATGCGCCGAGTGTGCCAGCACAAGCTGGCACCCAAAAGCGGCCAAAAAGGTGCTCATGCATATTTAAAAAGTGTTCAGTATGTAGGTAAGTATAAGTAGTATGTGCGATGCTGTCAACAGATCCGTTTTGGAGGTGGCTAAGAATCCGGACATTGCTCGACTCGCATGCATTTGCATTTCGGACAAGAGTCACAACTTTTTTCATTTGCGAGGGCAGCTTTTGGGAAGTGTCTCGTTTGACTGTCAAATAACTGGACCCATATCAAAATGTAATTCTATTGTGGGTCAGCGTGAAATACATACATATACATACATATCTATAAGTATATATAGTTTTCCTTTTCCTTATAGACTTGAAATTCAAAAACTCAACTATTGAATTACCATTCAATTAGCTGACTTGACTGTAAGTCCCCTCAAAGCTATCAAAATACATATGCCATTCGAGTGTAAATTACAAATTTCTATTGATTTTGAGGATATTTGTTTCTTGCACTTCTACAGTTGAAGTTGAGGCCTAATTGGTTCCCTCCTGTCTCTCTCCATTCGAGTAAAAATGTTTTAAATTTGTACAAATCCATGCATTTGTGCGTCGAATCAGGTAGAGTTTGTGTTTGCGTGTGTGAATGTGTGTTTCCTTTTTAATATTTTGGCCTATTCCCCGCCACACCAGCTACAGTACAGGCACCGAACATACCACATAATCTGACAACGTGCGACATCCCATCGTGCCCGCTGTGTCATGCACTGCCTGTCACACAAACGTTAATTAACAGCAGCTGCACCGCTCATTGCATTTGCGGTGGATTAAAGCATTGTCTCCGCACTGCCAGCCTCCTACAAAAATGGAAACCCACACCAATGGCAGTCGCCGGCTCTGGGTTAGGCAGAAATTAGTTTTGCATTAAGAGTGAAACGGACGAGCGGCCAACTGTCCACCGCCTGAGCCTGGGCTAAAGCTAATCAGACCAACGAGAAATTGGTTTGCGGAACTCTGACCCGATTAACAGGTTGCCCTATGATCCATCTGTCGTCCCTGTCTCCACCACATGTGGCCTGTGAATTCATTTTAATTAATGCTGTTCCTCCTCTCGCTGCTACTGGCCGTGCTGGGCGAAAATAAATTATTCAAATTAGGTCTCGCTTTGCATTGAAAAGGGTTTGATGTGAGAGTCTGAGTGGGTAACTGGAAGCGGCGCTTCGGCTGACCAAAGACAGTTCTCATTTGCGGTAAGCACAGACAGACAGACAGACAGTCGCATATTCAACCACGGACACGTTTACGAGTCTAGGATTTTGCGATGTGAAAAGCTTTTAAAAGTTAAAGTCTTCTTTTTCAACTCGAAAAATGGGTTGACAGCCATTAAAAGGTGGCTGGAACCTGGTCAAGGGTGGACGCTGACGGCTTAATAGGGATTTTCCCAGGTCTCTCTCCTCTTCGTTTACTCGCATGGGCTTAGCGAAATATTGAAAAAATTCCATGACTAATAGAGTCATACAACTGTAACTAAATGCCTTCATCTTTGTAAAGGATCTTGTATTTCAATGGGCATTAAACAATTATAAGTACATACATATGTATGTACACATGTAACTTTTTTCTGATTAGTTGAAAAGAACAGCTCTTTCCACTCTGCAGTGTTTTAATACCCAAAGAGTAGATGAGAAGTGTATAAATATGCTTTTCTTTATACATACGTATGTACATATACATATTTATAACTGTCAGAAGGAAGTGTCTTCTATCCCATAAAGTATACTATATTTTCATGATCAGCATCAAAAGCCAAAACGATTAGTTCGCAGACCCTTTACGAGCTACAGCAAGCAGACTCTTGTGATGTCACACTGAATCAGACGGGAGATGGAGTTCACAATTAACCGATCATATACTACTGGGTATTGTAGAGTCGACTCCCAATGTCAGGATTGGTAGACAGCTTTGAATGGATAAATGATATTTTACTTTCTATATGGTAGCATAGCAAATTCAACTACAAATTTACTTACTAATAGTAATGAATTAGTTAGAGCTGGACTGTAAATTATACGTTTCCCCAGCATTGCTTTTAGTTTTGATGATACTTTCAATGATAGGCCGCTTATCTACAGTCACCACATCGCCAGACTTCGCAAATATGTACAAAAAGGTTGGATATTCCAAAATTGAAATTAAATATAAATGCACATCGAATCGAGGCGCCTCCGCTCCACTCCACTGCCCTCCACTCCCATGGCGAATTGGCACGTGCCCGATTTTTAGCCTTTCTCAATTCCGATTGAGATAAAAAAGCAAATGTTTGTAATTTGATTGCACAGCGGAAATGCATCGATTCATTCGAGTGGTTTATGCATGGCAGGATTTTCGTTTCCTGTCCCCGATAAACGGTGCATTAGGGGGCGTGATGGGAGCGAGATGGGCCAGAGGAGGAGAAGAGCGAGCCGACCAATCGATGAGCCGAAACAAAAACACACAACCTTAATTTGGCCATCAACATCACCCCGCCGGCAGCTGCATTTCACTTGACGCCAACCCACCGCAAGGTACTCATCCCAGAACCAACATCAGAGGATGGCAGTGGCAGTGGGCTTCATAAAAACCACTCAACGAATACCATTTTCGGGGCCCTTCAATGTTGACAACGCCGAGAGTGCAGACTCAGCATCATCGGCCGCAGAGGCACGAGAAATTGCTTCTGATGGCCACGACCTTTGGACAGGCCTGCCTAGGTGGCCAAGAGTCGATCGAAAGTGTTTTCATATGTAAGATGCACACGAGAGCGTGCAAAAACTGCATGCAAAGTGCTTGTTCGAGTCAGGCCCGGCCATGTGTAACATCGTTTGAGGCTAGTAACTAACCACCGAGCAGGAGCAACAGTTCGCTTTCCCGTTTTCCAGTTGGGGGACGTTGGCCAGTGGCTGGGGGACTTGACGCATGTGCAGTGATGACTTCGACTAATAGCAGTAGAATAGCAGTACAAATAGTACGTACTGTTAAAAGAGTAGCAGAATTGAATGGACGAGGCTCCTCCTATCTCATCCTGGAATATATATCGACAACAATAGCAGCAATTATCTATGGTTTTATGTCAGCGTAAATTAAGCCGTTGGGTTAGCCTATTCAAAAGTCTCTCCTGTCAATAATATTTATTTGAAATAAGAGTTTCATATCTTAATATACATATGTTGAACTCAGACTTTAAAAGTCGGTAAAGTTTTTAAAATTAATAATTGGAAAACTCTATAAAAAGAAAATATAATTTTGTAATAATTTTCCCATGTAGCTGGTCAGTTTCACAATCCGAAGCTAACATTTTAGTTGATATCATTCATATTTATAGACTCAAATTACTCAAAGGGTGTTTTATTTATTTGTATTTTATATTCAAGGAATCTTTAACATAAAAAGTGTGCCTTCGATATGTACAAGGATACGGATAAACATTTGTATAAATACAAACCAATATGTGTGAGGAATCAGTACTCCAAGTAAAGTAAAAGTCTGATTCAAGTACAAATATGCATCGTTTGTCGTACGTCGAATATGCAAACAATAAATCAAATATGTATTAATTTAGCAATCAGAAATTTCCAATTCAAATGAGCCTTTTCTCAGGACTATTATATCTTGTATTCTAGCCAATATATTCTAGGTCGGCTCTTCGCTGCAGTCGCGGAGCATTGTAGGTACAGCCTTACCCAGTGCAAGGGCATCAGCTGTTGGGCCTTTATGGAGCAGCTGCTCTGGCTGATAAGACACGGCCCACAAGCCGCCCACCTGCTCGCTGGAAGCGCCTCCACTGTAGCTGGAAGCCGTCTCCATCGTGAGCCTTCGGCTGCTGCTCGGCTGGCGACTGTCGTTGGGCTCGTGTTTATGGCCATTGTCGCAACAGTTTGGCCAATACATCCGCACATTCCAATTCAGTTCCTGTACGGCGTTGCACGTTAACGGTATCGTATCCAAGGCGGACAGCAAACCTCGTTGGCTTGTAGTTTGAAAATTGGCGGCGGTCGCCGGAGCGCGCACAACAAGTGACGATTCCGAATTCGAATACGTTTTTGAAAAGTGTACTACAACCAATTGCGGATCCCTAATGGCACCATACGCAATTTAAAAGAAAATCTGAATATAATATTCAAATTATTACAGTGGGATACGTGGCTTTGCCGTAATTTCAATAAAACAATTTACTGAGGGCAAACCATCAATGAATGCAAATAGACGAAGCAACTGAAGGTGATTGTTTGTAAGCCATGCATTTTTAATTGAATATATGAGTATCAATTCTAAATATACGGCGAAAGTCGAGTCACTTCGTGTTACCATTTGAGAGTGTACAATTGTTGGTCGGAAGTGAAGTTCCTCAAAGGTTCTTTAAATAGAACAACGAAAACATTTATGAAAAATAAATTACTTAATTCTAAAGGGAACAAAGACGCTTAGACTGGAGGCCTATTTACTGTGCAAATTTACCCACAAGATTCAACATTTAATTGTAAAGAAGAAGCTTATGCAAATTTTTAATTATTTTTCTAAATGTCTCCTCTAAGTGTTGCAACTTTTTTGGGCACGTTCACAGAAAGTTTCTGATAGAAAGTTTCAGTTCAGAAAATATTTATTGACCACTTCGCTTCCCTTATTTGTAAAGATGAATGGTAAATGAGTGTTTTATATGTCCGCGAACATAGCAGTAGGGCTTTTAACTTATTTATTGGAATCTCTGAATAGCTGAATATTACGTATGTATAATGGTAAATCGAATAACGAAATGTCGAGTTACGAAGATAATTTGTATGCCCTTACTATGATTATTAAATATGTATGTCTGTTGTGTTGTCTCCTGAGCTAAATGCTCATCTATAATTCCAATGACATATTTACATATTTTCTCAAATGGCGCTGCGCCATCCTCCAAAAGAGGATTCCTCTTGAAATTCGAAGAGCCGTAAGGTACCACTGCTGGTAATGAAATTTGAGTCTAGAGTTTTATGTCAGCGAACAGTACGTTTCATGAGCGAGTTCTTGATAATAATTTACCAACATTTTAAGATTTATGCAGATCCTCCTTGTAATATTGCAACTAATTGTAAGTCTGCAGGAGAAGGTTTCTTATTTTTGACTCCATATCCATTAAAATTGTGGATTTATACCCAAACACTTCAATTTGTTTCTGTGTGTTTTTTGTAGTCAATTTGTTGCAAATTGTATAAGAAATATTATATTGAATTGAAGAAATAAATACCATCTACGAATATAAGTACATATATTGGCGGCTATGGAGTAGACGGACTCAGCCAAGGTCGTGTGCCCTCGAACAAGTCAGATTGCATCCTTAAGTGCACAATGCCGTGCCATGTCAACGGTAAGAGCGCCAGCAATAATATTTTAAGACCATTAAAAACCTTCAAACACCAAAACCCCAAAATAACAATAATAATGGCAAGGTAGCAAAAAATAGAGGAAATGCAGAAAATTCACATTTTCCCCGGACAGCCAAGAAAATTTTCCTTTTCTGTGCTGAGCTCGTTGAAAATAGCATGTCGAGGGGGGGGGGGGGGGCTTGGAAGGAGGCAGAGTGGTCTGCAAATGCAATTCGAAATTTCCGCACTCTTTCATTTTCCTCATCCTGTGCTCGATCTGCTCGTACTCCCACTTTCTTCCATTTTGCTTTGTTTCGCTTGGTCCCTGCTTGCAATTTGTTTTTCAATGACTTTGTAATTGAGTTACAAGTTTTGTCCTAAATTAGGTTTTATTTTGGAATTTCAATAACAATAAAGTTCGGGACAATGGCAAAGGTGCTAGAAGGCTATCGATTGAGTGCCGATTGAAGCAACTATCACAAATCATTCAAAGACCCCAAATATCCCTCAAATGGCTGCAGGCCAACGCTCAGTGGATTAAGTTATATGACATGCGGTTCATAAAGCTCGTTTGCGGGTCAATAAATTAAACAATTAATGTTTCAGTGGAAGCCATCAATGGAATTGCAGCATCATCCTTCAAGCGCAGGTCGACGGTACGACAGAGAGGGCATGTTCGAGACTTCGGAGGAATCTCCAGCTTTATCCATTACCCCCCGATAAGACGATAGGACTGCGAGCCGTGGCTGACAATTAAAAAGCTCGTAAAACGTGGAATGCCTGGCACGGGACGGCAGCCACAAAAACAACGAGTAAACGACCATTGAACAATTTACAGGCGTAACCAAAATGGGCAGCGTCATGCGGACAGTGTCCAGGCGGAGGAGAGTCCCGGAAGTGGCAGCGACTTCCATCAACGGTTCACGTCACGTTTTTTCTTTTCCTCTTGCATTCTTCATTGTCGGTTCTCTATCCTCCACTTCCACGCTGTCTCTCTCTTCTCTCTTCTCCTGTGTCTTTCCTTCTCTCTTCCTCACTCTCTCTCACTCTGTCTGTCTGCCTGTCTCCCTGTCTCCCTGTCTGTTTTCGCTGGTTATTAAGGGTACAATTTTTAATTAAATTCTCGCTTGAATTAGCCCCATTTCAGTCACGTGTTAATAATAATAATCAAACGTCCGAGATGACAAACGGCAGTGACTGACTCCTCAAGCGTAATCATTGTACGCTCGATTCGATGTGACCGTGACGTAGGACCCATCCTACACCTCCGGAATACAACCCCTTTTTTTTGTTCTCACCCACGGAAAAAGCTCTGCGTCGGCTTTGGCCTGTGCAGTGCGGAAAATCCACCATAATAAGTAAAACTTACTACGGCCAATTGATTTTCTGTTTGTTTTGGAACTTTTCCTGTTGTTACTCGCACTGCTCTCTCGCAGTGCGTTCGCTTGTTCGAGATTTATGGCCCGCGGTATGGGCCAGATCGGGCGCAGGCCCAAACTGATTATAATATTGCTTGACGTTTGTCGTTTGCTGGCCCGTTGTTGATTAACGCCAGTTACAGCCGTACCCTGCAGTGGGCTTATGTCAACTGGCAACTGAGATATGTACATACATATGTACATATAGTATGTACTCGTATATGAGTACACGTATTGTACGTTACATAGCCGCGGCTCTTTATATTTATTAGCAATTGAGGTAGGCGCCCACTGACAATACTCGTATTGCTGTTTAACGAAAATAATATGCTAATGAAATATTCATCACATGGGGATGTACTCAACATAGTTAACGAGACACGCTCAAGCACAAGGATTACAGCATTATTGTTTATCCGGAAATATGGTCATTTTCAAAGTTTCATTTCAATTGTTCGAATCCCGTTCCCGTTCCCGTTCCCGCTCGCGTGCAAATGTAAAATAAACTATGATAGTCCGATTGGCTAACTTTTCTATGCAAAAATTAAAGGTGCCTTATCGGGAGGTTTTGCCCAACGTGCTTGAATTTTATTCGGCAAAGTTGGATGATAAAACAGCTCAGCTCTCTTTTAATAAGCATTAAGATATCCGCTATTGCTAGGCCTTTGAATAGCTAAGAATGAATCTATTTTAATACATAAGGAGCAAGTACAATGCATGTCATGTCTCGGTGGTTGTCTCTCCCTCTTCCTCTATCTCTCTCACAGTTCGTATTTAAATAGTTGATGGAAAGATATTCGTACTAGGAAAAATTCGCTGCTGTTTTCTTCGTGGAATTTGTTGATATCCTTTATGCAAATATGTAAAAAGTAATGCTTGAAAAACATCAAGAAGCAGCAGCAGAAAAGGCAACAGTGGAATGATTAGCTTCGAGCCGGAGGCACCCTCAACTACAGGCAAAACCGCTGTCAAAGTAATAGGTGCCCACATCCTGGCAGCCACCAGCACCAGCCACCCCTATCGAGAGACAGTGCCGCCGCCTCATCACTTCCCACATTACCATGTCGTCCCACATAACCCACATACTCGTAAGGATCGTTGGCGCGTCCTTGTCGCCGCGCTTAAATCAATTTACGCGCGCTTTGGCATATTTAGTGGCATAAAACAGCACAACATGCTGCATGAAAGCTTCGAACAGCGACGGAGTGTGGTGGCCGAGCGGGGGTGGGGATGCGGTGAATGGGAAAAGTGCCGTTGACATATTTTTCTCCTTTTTGGCTGGGTGCGGAACAGCCCCTTAAGCGGGGGACATGGACATGCCGCAGACACTGCAAAATTTATGAATGTAAAAAAAAGAATTCTGCCGCGGAATGCGATGCCTTACAGGTGAAGGAATGGCAAGGATAAAGCTGAATGGTATTCCATACGGGCACATGTGCGGGCTCTACATCAGTTAATTATGGAATTTCGAGGGTATTTACTGCGCCATTAGGTTGAAGGAGCATCTCTGCTATCAAATGTACAATGGGCATACATATGTATGTAGTTCTGATACGAGCATCTTGATAACGATAATTGGGAAACTATGCCAACGTATCCCTTAAAGTTAATTATCATCTTAAATGTTTATTTTCCCATTCACTTTTCACTCCTATTCCTATTAGCACCATCCTATCATCTTCATCACCAAGCCATCAGCAGCTCCGTAACTCTGTGAACTTTGTCACCTGAAGTAGAGTGCAGTATCCTCACCATTGACTCAGTCTAAGCCTGAGAGACGTCACTTAAACAAAAAACTGCATTAATTACCTAAATGGATTGCTGTGTGCACACAAGATTACTAGGAAAATAGCCTCTCACATAGCCCAGTTCGACCCACAAAAAAAGGGTTTCCTAATTTATGTAATGATGGTAGTAAAACGAAACATCTAAGCTCTATCTTCTCTGTATGCCAGGGAATCTGCAGTAGGTAGTTGTTGCGTCTGCAACAAAACTTCGCAAAGCGGACTAGAAATATTATTAAGTTTTATTTAATTACACATTTTTGAGCTAAAATCCATAAAATACAATTCAGAGATACGGAAAACGCTCTAGGAAATCAAAAAGTTTTTGACTTTACAAGACATTTTGTAAAACGCGCCCTGCCGCACACAGAACGCGAAAATTGCAAGGTCTCAGCCCTCAAACTGAATTTAACTAGCTGGAAAATTAAAGAAAAACAGACAAGCGGAAGGCCGTGACTCCATCGCGCGACGGAAATGCTGGATTGGTGGGATGCTTCCACAAAAGCACAACATAAATTCGAATAAACTTGTAAACACATTTGCATTTGCAATAGATACCTACTAGTATACGGATATTTACATAATGATCTCTTTATTAAGTGCTTGGATGCTCTTGGGTTCGATTTTCTTGGGCAATGCCCAACCATGCCACACGGCCCTTCTTTCCCTATTTAATTTGTATTGCCTATTTTGGAACCTTTTCTTTGCCAGGCCACAGCAACAATATTTAAATTTGTAGCTGGGTGAGGAAAATTGATAGGATTTAATGGCATTTGGGAGGAGACAGATCGGCATCGATGCTGTGCTGGCGATGCGGAGCTGCCGATAAGCTCCACTCTAATAAAATACTAACGCCTCATAAATACATACATACTCGTTCACATGTGTGCATGGGCGGCAGTGTCAGGGGATATAGTGTTTAGGTTTGCCTTCTTTCATTCGTTGTCCTGCATCATAGGGTTTGATTTATGGCCCGCACATTTTGGGGCTGATTAGAAAGCCATAAAGTGTTGCCATTAGACTATATCCCAATAGATGGCCAAGTGCTAAGCCAAGCCCACATGCAGCCAATAACAGCCTCATTAGCGTAATGGCGCAGCTTAGCCGGTCCTGTTGGGTAGTTGGGAAGGACAATGGATTACAGAATGGAATGAAATCATTTTAAACGCATATTTATGTACACACATACGAGTACGTTATGTATGATGCCTGACAGCTTGTGGCCATAATTGCATTTGGAGGAGACAGACAATGGAATGTTCTTTCAACTTGTCATACCTCATCTAGAATGCGGATTCTCTGTTTACAGAGTCTGTCTGCTAACAGACACATTTGATTTAATTGCAATTACAAAGGGCAAAGTTTAATTACCTCGCCCATTTGTGGTTAAGCAAATTAATTTCCATAATTTTGGAGCGTGTTTAACATGACCAAATCCCAGTTAAATACTTTTAATTCATCTAATTTGTGCCTAAACTAGTTTCAGGACATGTAACAAGAGATGTATCTACATATATGGAATACTCGAAAGTGTATTCGTGTAAATATACATTAAAAGCGATCTAAAAATAATTCAAATTGTCGTTTTAGTGGCTGTCTTTGGTTTTTATTGTTATCAATGCTCGTTGGTATACCCGTGTACGTAGAAGCTATTATTATCATTTGTATATTTTAGTAGCTCGCTATTCATACAGCTCACGTATCCGGTGTGCCGGCCCCTGATTGCAGCCTGCCCATGACCGCCCCACACCGTGGGGAAATCACATGAAGAGCATTTATAACATGCATGAACATGAATGTCGAGTGCGAGCTATTTGCGGAGCTGCCAAGTTAATTAAATGGCCAAGCCAGGCCGAGAAAATAATTATGCAGTTAGTTTTACAATTATATTTGCCAATAAATATTTGATTTCATTTAAAAAGTGCAACATTTCACCGCATAGAGAGCATGGAGAGCATGGAGAAGCTCTCCAATTCTACCACCCATGTTAGTGGCTGTGGCTTGGCCTTCTGGCCTTTTGGCCTTCGAGATTTCGATTTTATTATGGACGGAAACACAGCACTCGGTGGCTGATTGGATTATGCTGAATGTGCATGTAGATAATTGAATATCCGTTGCTTATATGTACATATTTATATATGCATGTACTCTTAGGCATACGAAACAATGTAACCACATCTATGGTTTTAGCCAAGTAAATATTAATATAATTTTTATGTTCAACAAGCTCTCAAGTTTGTAGTAGTTTGTCATCGACCCTTTTATCCACAATTGCCAGTACTTGCCGGTATACAGTTTATTTGATAGTTTAAATTATACATCTTCTTCTGGTGAATCCCCTTGGAGTAAAGAAACACCTCGTACTTGTAGTTGCCTAAGCTGTTGTCCGTCACAAGAAATGGCAGTCCCCAGGTCCTGTTCCAATAGGAATATGCAAACGTTGCATATCGATAAATTTCATAAATTTAAGACTCCGAAAGTGCCTCTTGGGGTATGTGATAAGTACACTTCAGAGGCATTCTGATGTATCTGCACTTGTGTGTGCATGGAGTTCGCATGTACATATGTAAATGTGTGTGTTTGTATGACACAACGGTACACTTTGTTGTCGCAGCTAGAAAGTAACCAAAAGTGTTGCACAACTTCCTGCTCCCTGGGCTGCCTCTCACCGTTGAAGTCAACCAAATTGTAGCGCTACATGTTGCATGTGGTGGCAAGGATGTGCGTGTGCCAGACCAAACCGACCATTTGACTGCTCTCCATGCTGAGAGGCGATGCCTGGCCTGCCGACTCATGGGTGCATGCACAATTGATTGCAATGATTGCCTGGGAGCGGACTTTGTCGTGCGAGTGCCGCCTATGTACGGGTATGAGTGGGTGTCTGCACTTGTTGTGGCCATAATTGAATTTTATGGCCGCTTATTTTTATTGCTCCCTCCAAACCGAGCAGCCTCAAAACGGCAGCTGCCAATTTATGACACAAATCGAAAACGACGCAAGGGTAGTGATAGAGAGTGTGGTGGAGTGGCATGGTGGTGTGGCCCACGTTGAGATATAATAATAATTGATACACGCAAATAGGTAAATGTGTCATCAAAATTTGCTCCGACATTCGTGTCCTGAACCGTAAACGAGAAAAGTGGGAAAGTGCGGTCAGCTGTTGTATCGCTTATTCGCTTCCTTTTTGCTCTAGTTAATGTCCAATCTATTTGGAGTACGTCCACTGTACTATACCAAGTAAGTTATAGAATCATACAAGCTTCGATGGGTTTATCAAAATAGTTCAGCTTTAATCCCGTCTTTAAGTGTATACTAATTTGTTTTCTCCATAGTCCCTAGGTCCCAAAATTGCCTCTCTCCCCAAATTGATAACATTTATGTAATTCACGTTCCCTCAGATATCGCACTCTTATTTAGATGACAGATAGATACGGGTTTTATCTACCGAAATACTCGTAATTCATCGCTATCGAGCAACTATTGCAACAGAGTCACCAAATAAATCCACGGCAACCTGTAACACAGTATGTTTCAGATTTATTTTCAGTACTAAAAGTACCTTAGTAAAGTTGTCCTTTTTTTAAGAAAGAGAGAAACGATTATTACAGGGATTTCTGAAGGGGAAATAAAAGAATCCGCCAAGTGGGCACTCAATGGTCGGTTCTAGATGAGGAAAATAATTAAGTTACTATTTGGTTTAAATGGTGGCAATTAGGAGCATCGCAGAACTTCACATTTATTTTAATTATGTGGATTTAATCTATGTTAAATGCTTCAAATTATTGTTAAACTTTGCAGAGGAGTGAAAGAACCCTTCTTCATGTGGTGACAACTTCAAGCACCTGACTAGATGAAGGTAGTTGCAATTCCATTCCCATTCGCATTCGATTGGCACTTTTATTTTACTTAAAGCAACTTGTCTTATTTTGTCCATGGCCAAATCAATATAATAAATTATACGCTCTGATATTATTTTGCCCGGCTCTGCCGCTGCTTGGGTCTCTTCCTGTGATGTGACCAAAAAGGTTTCCCTTTCAGGGCTGGCTGTGTTTTTACATTCTCGTTGCGGCTACACGCAGGTGTGAAGCCTGCCGAACAGTAATAATGGAAGACAACATGAAAAATGGAAGCCAGATGCCAGAGGCCTGTGGCTGTGGATGTGGATGGACAGCAACAATGGCTGTGATATGGCTGACCTAGGCACACATCAGTGCGCTCATAAATCTCAATTTGATTTGGGTTTCCTATGCCGGGTCTTCTCTTCTGCGCTGTCGCCTTTGTCTGCCTCTACCACTGCCACTGCCTCTGGCTCTGCCTCAGCCTCTGGCTCTGCCTCAGCCTCTGGCTCTGCCTCAGCCTCTGGCTCTGCCTCAGCCTCTGGCTCTGCCGCTCCCTGTTCCTGCATATTCGACGATTTTTGTGTGTTTGTTCGCCATAATTTATTTGATTTTCTTCGGATGTCTTCTTTGGCCTTGACTTTGGCTCATCAGCAGCCTTAAATCTTAATTCATGCGTTTGGGTGGGTGTGTCGACCACGCCCCTAGAGTGCCTAGAGTGCCAGTGGGTCCCAGTGTCCGTCTAATTGTTTTGCCATTGTCAATTTTCCCATGTAATTGCCTGGCAATTAGGCGGCCGTTAAATGAGCTTACATAACTCATGTGGGCGGGGCTATGGCGGGGCGTGGCAGGGCGTTGGGAGTGCAACGCCGTTTTCCTTTTGTCCAAACAATCAAACAAGTCAATGTGAAAGCTGTTCCGCCGCTTTTAACAGGCAGCTTTAAGTGGCCGCCTCTTAAAGCTTGCTACTCGCAGAGGAAGAGTTCCGATGAGCCGGAGCCTGGCTTTAGATAATTAGTTTAGGCAGCTTACTAATTGCATCAGCGACTGCTGCTGTTGATATTGGCATTGGCCCCAGCGGTAGCTTAACACGACTCGGTACCGCCTTGGTCCAGGCTGCTTGACGGGCTAATGAAATTGTCCAACGAACCACACGAGCCCCCATCTCCCATCTCCCATCTCGCGCTTTCGCACAAACATCCTCCGCCCTGGTGGTTCTTTGTGACACACTCTGCTCTGGTGCCGGGGTCTGTCTTAATTGCCTGCCCCTACGCATAAGAATTTAATTTATAGCCCACGCTCTAAGCCACGCCGAGCTCAAGGGTCGTGCCAGTGTCGTGCCCGACCAGAGATTGGTCTGTGCTCTGTGGTGTAAACTATTCGAGCAACATGGAGATATGTATGTCCAATGTATGTACATACGTGGCTAAAGCAGCCGCAACCTTGTCCTGACACAGTTTTTGTCCTACGGATTTTTTGTAGTCCCGGGCTGAGCGGAAGCAGAAAGAGGAAACAGTAAAGAAATCAATTAAGTGTGTGTGACCATGTGAGCAAGTGGGTGTGGTGATTGCGATGGCTGGGGCGATAGATAATAATGAACGATAAGTGTTAGAGTTGCCGCCTCCATCAGTCACGCCTCAGCCCGTCGCCCGCCCGATAACGGGGGCGGAAGGGAATCCTTGAGGAGCGGAGCTTCGAGAGCATTGTCTGATCCCCTTCTGCGCTGTTTTCCGTGTTGACTCTGCGCTGAGTGCATGTGTAAATTTAGCTAACATTTTAAGTGTCAACTTGCTATGACAACTAGTCGGGGCGGGGGACGGGATGTGGCTTAGCTCAGGAAGTAGCAGGCAAGGAACAGTGGTGAGCAGGGGAGTGGGTGGCCCATTCGTAGGCTTGTGTGATTAATGGAGCGCCGCAAATAACCTACTCTGAATGAAAATAGCAGAGGCGGGATACTGCTACCATTCGGGCAAGCAGTAGTTGGAATGCTCTACAGCCCTGGGGAATAGAAAGGAGCCCTGGATGGTTGCAGGGTATCCGAACGTTCGGAGTGATATGATATGATATGATCATTGGAAGGAATGCATAATGAGGCTAAGCTGAATCCGACTACCATTAGATATATGTATTAGAATCTTAGTCATAATTAATTAATGTTTGGCCAGTGCCAAAATGAGAGTGCGCTGTCTCACTATGAGCTTAAACTTTACCCAGTCGTGCTATCCTTCCGTACTCTTATCTTTGTGGGCCGTTCCATAAGTTGCCACAAAGTTGCAATACCCGAATCGTGACTGCATGCAAACATTTTTCCAGTTCCGCGTTCCCGTTTTTCCAGCAAAACTGTACGGTAAATGCTACTACTACATAGAACTGTAACTGTGATTAATCGTTGGCTGTCTTCTCACGGTGGGTGCGGCTGAGCTGGCTGGCTGGCTGGCTGGCTTGACGGAGTGGAATTGTTTTCGGAAAACCGGAAAAGTCTAGCTAACAGAATATTACGCATTACATCAGCACCCGAAAGTAGGCAACATGCATGCATGCTTTTTTTTTTGCCTCTGCCAGACAAATCGGACCGGGTCATAGGGGACAAACATTTCCCGGAAATTTGGGTCGATCTCAGTTGTGGGGTGAGTAGTGGTGGGTGGCGCAGCACAGAGCACAATGTTCTTGGAAGACAACTGTAATAATTCTTAATCAATTTTGAGCCACTACTCGTATGTCGCATCTGAACAGGCTCCATGCGTTATTTGACTACATAGCTGCCGACCTTTATTAAATATTTATTAAGGTATGAAAGCACAGGCGATTGGTATGCTAAAGACAGCAAATGTCATTGTCCTGCTCACCATTTTCGTGCTGAGGTTAAAATTTAACTTCAATGGCCTAAAAATGTTTTGGGTCGCTTTGCTTTGATCGTTGCAAAATGAAAGTATAAATAAATAATACCAACAATAATTAAATCAAATTGCGTGCCTTGGCTGCCAGGGCAAATAAAAATGCCGAGCGACCGCACCTGCCTCTTACCTTTCCCTTGCAGCTCTGCCAAGTTTTCTCATTCCACCATTTCCCCGGTGGCCGCTTGTCGCTGACATGTGAAAGATATTTTAAAGCAAATATTTGAGCAGCGTTTGCTGTAGCTCGGATTGTGTTTTGCCCTACAGGCATCCATCCAGGTATCCGTTCCCATTCAGGGGGAGATGGAGAGAGAGAGAGCTGGCTTACGTGGCGTATGCGTGATGCGATGTGTGCGCTACGATGGGCTCTGTGGAACTGCCAGATAAGCAATGTGCCGAAGGATAGGCGGCGGATGAGCAATGAGCATGCGATTAGTTGCACTTATCCCCCAGGGCAGTGGAAATGGCATGCGACGGGAGTGGAGTGGAGTGGAATCGAGTTGAGTTGAAATACTGATCAGATTGGGGATTTAAACTTGATTTGCAGCCACACTGAGCTGGATGCCAGAACAAGTAACGAGAGCTAAACTCGGGGAAATCTCTGATTGACTATGGCAGATAGCAGAATTGGCTGTGTGTTAATAGTTAATGGAAATGATAAAAGACGGTCGACGACTGACTCCGAAAACGGATTCTGTATGGATACAGATTCCGTTGCTTAAATTGTGTAGCTCAGAATGCTTTGCCATGTGGTTGGTAGGTAAATCTCTTAATAATCATAAATTGATAATAGCAAAGATGTCAAAATGTTTATAGAAATAATGCCATATGCCTCATGTGGGATTCTGCAAAGAAAATTGTTTTCATATTGTCCGACTGTTGTTTGCATAGGATGTGTCGTGCACCCTTGATCTTTAACAAGAGTCCTCAGAAATATTTAATCTCTGTTGCCTTTTTGCTCGTTTCTTTTCCTTTCCTTTCCTTTCCTTTATTTTCTTTCATTTTTTGTTGTTTGCCCGCCTGACGTACATTTGGCAAATTAAGTATACGACCGGACACCTTAAATTTGTGTCATTTATTTATTTATTGACTTTGACGGGGCGGCAAACAGCCGAAATTGACCTACATAGTCAGCTTACGTACACGCGTATCAATGAATGATTTCGGAAGACAAACAAAAGCCGTCTTGCCCCGCCTTGCCAGGCTGCGGGACTGAATGCCGCTGCCGGATGGACTGCCGCTGCCTCTCACTTTGCTACCTTTCGCAGTTTTACGACTTAATGACTCCGCCGGGATTAATATGACTAATGGCGCGCTGGTTTTTATTCGATACCTGGTAGGTAGCCCACCCAGCCACAGCTCGAGCAGCGCCCTCCCCGGATAGGAATACGGCTTTTGTGCAATTCATGTCCAAATGGTCTGCACGAGGAGGCACAAAATAATAATTATGGGCTGGCTCTGCGCTTGACTTTGCTGTGCTCGTACTATGCTGACATGCTATTTCTGTCCCAGGAAGAGCATTGCAGCAATTATTCGAACGCTTGGTACCCTAATAAATGGGATCGGGCCTTGGAACCCGGAAGTTTCCAAGTGAAGCCAACAAATATGCTAATGAGAAGGCTAAGCGGAAAGCTTTCGTTACACTTTCTAGTGGCAAAAGAACTAGTTGAATTAGTTATCATATATTCAAGCCATGTAAAGTGAGAAAGACATGAATCTTAAGCCAAGGATGTGGGTTTTTGGATGGGATGCAAGTGTTCTTTGATTCATTTTGATGAGCCCAATAATGCTACACATTTCACAAGGCACACGACATAATCAGCATCCGCATAGCCCAAGCAACACAACACTTTCCTCGACTGTATATAAATATAATTGCGGCAGTTGGAAATTTAAACACTTCACCAGCACAGACACCCTCGACACGCATTCGACCTTCTGGGGAGCGGAAGCGGGCATGGCTGGCAGGGACTTGGGAGTACTACTGAAGTGGCTGTTTGGCTGTCATTAGCCGGCTGCAGTAACAGAGGGGCCAACAACACCTACGACAACGGCTCGGACAAGCAAACAAACAGTTTATCAAGCAACCGCCTGGACTTCGGCAAGGGTCAGCCCGGAGTAGGGCTCCGCTCCTCTTATCTAGTGGCATGCATCAGTCAGTCAGTCAGTCAGTCAGTCAGTCAGTCAGTCAGTCGGGAAAATTAATTAACAGCAACATTGACACTCGAACATTTGACAGAACGTGCAGACAGCTGTGCAGGCGGAGTGGGAGAGGAGGAGTACCGGGGCAGGGCTACCACTCGGAAAGTCAAGAAGGTGTTGTCAAGTTGAGGTCCTTTGCCAAAAGTTGCTCGATTTGCTCTACACTGTACAAGTGTATGTTGTTTTGCCATTGTTTCTGAGGATCCTGTTGTTGTTGTGGTTGTACTGCTCCTGGTACTGATTCTATTTCTACTGCCAGGCTGACCCTATCGGCTTCGAAAATAGCACATAGCAATAGCCGGCCCCCACCTTTAGTTATGCTTTTGCGGGTGATGAATTGTGTTTCCTTTGTTTTGGAAATGAATTTCATTTAGTTCTGTTTCGGGGTATAATATTCAACCGATGCTTGTGTGGCTTTCCCTGCGGTTTCCTGACTTTTGTGGTCTGGTTCCTGGTTTCGGGTTACAGGCTCTGGCATTGGTATTGGCACTCGCTCTGGCTCTGGCCTTGCCATTATGCTTGTGCCGGTGCTTGTGTCTGAGTACCAAGTTCCGATTCCCGGCGTGAAATATGTCTCAATTAATTATCTATCAATGTTTGTGACATCGCATAGGGAGAATTGATTTGATTCTTGTTATTGTTGCTTATCAATATCGATTCCGATTATTCAAAGTCTGTTTCCCCAGGGCTGCCCCATCCCCCCCGCCTAAGGATTGGGTTCTGCGAATCAAATGCAATTATGTCGTCCATTCGTCTGAATCGAAAACTGTGAGTCGGGCGAAACCGAGTGGATAATTTATGGTCGTCAATTAATTATTATTCATATACATACATATATGTATGTACATACATATGCATGTATTTATGAATATATATACATATATGTATGTATGTAGTGATCTACTGCTACACAAAACAGTTTGGCGGTGTTAAAGCTACGCTGGGGTGGGGTAACAAAAAGCGATAACATTCAGCCATGCTTCTGTTTTCGTAAATTTGTATACCCGTACTCAAAGAGTAAAGGGGTATATTGTATTTTTGGTAGAAGCGGATGTGTGTAACGCAGAGAAGGAAACGTTTCCGACCCCATAAAGTGTATATATTCTTGATCAGCATCAATAGCCGAGTCGATATAGCCATATCTGTCTGTCCGTCCACCTGTCTGTCTGTCTGTCTGTCCGTCTTGACTGTCGTTCTCAGTTCTCAGAGACAATAAGTACTAGAGCAAACAAATTTTGTTTCGAGACTCATGTGATATCATTGTGTATGTACTGCAGATTCAACATCTTCTTCAAAACGGTCGCGCATTGCACAGGGCAGACTGTGTGTGCGAGCGAGAAACAGAATAAGTGGGGTTGGAAGGGGGCGGGGCGAAATTTTGAAATACACTTGTAACAGTGTGATATCACATGAGTCTCAAAACAAAAATTTGGGTGCTCTAGCTCTTATAGTCGCTGAGATCTAGGCGCTCATCAGGACGGACAGACGGACGGACAGACAGACATGACTATATCGACTCGGCTATTGATGCTGATCAAGAATATATATGTATATATGTATATACCTTCTTGGATCGGAAACATTTCCTTCTCTGCGTTACACACATCCACTTTTACCACAAACACAACATACCGCTTAACTCTTTGAGTACGGGTATAAAAATCGTGAATTAACGAGCAGACGACATTTTTAGCCCATGCCCCATTTTATCTGGCAACTGGAATTCGCAATTTGTTGTTGTTTTGGCTTATGTGTTATTAGAAATAAATATAAGTTCCGTTCAGTTAATTATTGTAATGGCATGCTCATTAGCAAGCGGTTTTAGATTGTAAGAATCCAACGATTTGAGACAACCGGAGCATGCACTTTTGCAATTTGACAGCCAATTCGTAACTTTTTGAGATTTGCGATAACCGAAGCATGGCCAATATCTGGGGTTGATTATCTGGCATATGTTTTGTAAGCGTTCAAAAAATGAAAACTTCAATAACAAAGTATTTTCTATTCGATTTTCACTTTCTAGTACATTTTCCAATTGGAATAGTTTTCTTTAATTTTCTCATTCTCTCTGTTTTTCCCGTACAGCACAAAACTTCCGGCAATTTCGTGGCATAAAATGTTTGCGACCAATATCCGTTTGGTTGTTGTTGTTGTTGCTGCTGTAGACTTAGTCGTTGGGCCCTACAGCAGAAGCACAGAAGTACAGACGACTCCTGTTCTTCCACCTATTTGCCGTTGGCCCGCACCCCGTGCTCATTTCCGGGGCTGTCGTTTCCGCCATTTTACATTTGCAATTCGAATTGGCGCGCGAACGTTTTTTTCCCCATTCTGGTTGCATATGCGTGGGCTAATTAGCATGCGGCATTGCCACCGAGAACAACGGCAGCAGCTAGACCCGCAATCAGAGTAGAGTACACAAAAGGACTAATAACCCACGTTGGGCTGGGCTGAGAACATGGAGGAGGATGTGTATGCCTCGCTGGGATCCTACAACGACAGCGGCGGCGGCGGCGACGATGGCTGGAGCAGTGCCGAAACTAGTGCGGAGCAGCTGCAGAACCTTCTGCTCTGGGAGGACGAGGGCCCGTTCGGGAACCTCAGCAAGCGGCCCAATCAGAATCAGCAGCAGTGGAATGCCACCAATGCCACCGGAGGGCCAAGTCCCATTGATTCCCCGTTCGACGCCAACAACTACTGGGCCCTCCTGGCCCTCGTGCTGGTCCTGGGCACAGCGGCCGGCAACATCCTTGTTTGTCTGGCCATCGCCTGGGAGCGGCGTCTGCAGAATGTGACAAACTACTTTTTAATGTCGTTGGCCATCACGGATCTGATGGTCGCTATGCTGGTGATGCCACTGGGCATTCTGACGCTCGTGAAAGGTGAGTAGTGCCTGTGCTGTTCATCATTAGTGATGTGGGATGAGGTTCGAGCAAAATTCTCAAAATACAATTTAAGCCAGGGCAGAGTCGGGTGCTAATCTGAGTTTTTGATAGGTTTCCGTTTAGCTTAGACCAATCAATTTGGTTTTTCCTCGAAGAAGCAAAAGTTCATAACAATTTGGAATATTTACAATCTATGTACATACTAGTATATGCAGTACTTAAACATATGGATAAAAATAGCATTTTATACAATATAATACATTCCAGGTAGATAGAATCAGAGACCAGATTTTCAAAGTTTAGTTTATTAGTTTAGTTTATGTATGTACATATGTTTGTATGGTACTAGTAATTTGGTTGAAAAATTTGTATGAAAATTTGTCGAATTTTAGAAGAGCTTTTGAATTCTGTTCAGGAACCTCATTTAACAATATGTACAAACTTATACTTACATCCAGGGACCGTAATCATTATAAGCTATAGTTTAAAAATCACACAATAATAATTATTTTTTTATTTTTTGGGATAATCATTATTGATAATTATTTTTATTAATTATAATTAATGATTATCATAATATATGTTTGAGCAAAAAAATAAAACAAAAATAATGATTAAATGTTGAGTTTTATTTTTTCGCTCAAATATAAAACTCAAAGTTAAATAATGAAAATATCATGGAAAATTTAACAAAAATTAATACATATCCTTACTAATTAAGTCAAGAAAAACGAATAGAACATATTTTTAGGCACATTTTTTTTTAATAATATGTTTTTTTTATAATTGATTTTTTCGTATTACAAGTTTTTCAAAGACTTCGTGGTTGCACCAACTGCACACCAGTTCAGAGCAGAAAACGACCTCTCAACGCTAACTTGAGTTGCGGGAAAACGACCCTCCGTAACTTGAAGTGCACAACCCTAGCAGTTTAAACAAATTGAGATACTTGTACCTCTTCTATGAAAGCTTTATGTATGGCGAGCGAAACTTCTACTTGCAACCAGTACGGAAATGCATGCATGTACAAAGCAAGCAAGATTTTCCACAATTGAATGTTCATGTTTTTGATTTATATGAAATAATTAATAGGCCAATTGAGCTTATGTCTTGCTATATTTAGTTAAGAAGCACAAATACAAGGCTCAACCTCAGTATCTTACAAATGTATACATATTTTCATAAATATATGAGAATATTTTTTTTAAAATTGTTTTTTTTGTGCTCGTCTTGACTTAATTAGTAAGGATATGTATCAATTTTTGTTCAACTTTCCATGATATTTTCATTATTTAACTTTGAGTTTTATATTTGAGCGAAAAAATAAAACTCAACATTTAATCAGTATTTTTGAGTTTTATTTTTTTGCTCAAACATTATTATTATGGATAATCATTAATGATAATAATAAAAATAATTATTATCAATAATAATTATCCTAAAAACTGAAAATTTTAAAATTTTATTTGTAGATGCTTAGAGCAGTCTATAGGTCTATTTTAATTTTCTGGGCGGCTACTTTAAGTATATGATTTTTCGAGAAAAATAAAAAATAATCATTATTTACGGTCCTGCTTACATCGATGCGTTTACATCTAAGCATGGCACAGTGTCACTAATATTGTGTCCTCTATTGTGCGTAGGAGCGACAGTGGCCCTGATTCTCCAACTAAATAGTGAACGTTTTCTGTGGGAGGGTTATAATTAAAAGGAGTTTGGTTATTATGCTGCACTGCTCATTGATGAATTCAATGAAAGAGGAGTCCCTGAGCTGCAGTCGATCGAAAGAAAGCCAAAAGACGCCGCTAACTGAGAGGCTGAGTGAGGATAAACGCTGTCGGCAACCCGAGCACGGGACGCATTTAATGAAGCTGCTGTGGCTGCTGGGCCCCTGCAGCTGGTAGGAGCTGTCGATTGCATTATGTCGAAGGTATTTCGATCGGAGAAACTATACGAGAGTCCGCATAGAAGCATGGAGTAGAGGGTGCAGGGAGTTTAGTGCAGTCAGACAATTTAATAAGCGCTGCCTTTGTCATCCGGATTTGGTGAGAATCTGCCAGACACAGGACCAGAAACAATGACAAGACGTTGCCGAACGGAAGCGTTTTTTGCTTTGGCTTTGGCAAGCCATGAAGCAAGTGCAGCATAAAAATTGCATTAGGAGCGGCAAACGAGCGCGGGCGTATTTCGCTTTGACTCGGCTCTCCGCCAGGGATCTAGCTTGCAGCAGATTTTTTTCGGATTCTGCTCCCCGCCCACTGCTTTTGCTGCTGAATTTGCAGCACCGATGATGACAGTTTTGTTTGTGCGCCTTGGGAGCCATTACAAACACAAACAGACACATCACACTCATAGATACACACCCATACGCAGACACCTGGAGCGCATACTTGGCATGGGAGTGGGACTGGGACTGGGACTGAGACTGAGACTGGCACGGTGAGCAATGCAGATGGGTAAGGACTTCTCCACTTCAGTGCAAGCAAATGGCTGCCTGTTATATCAAGTGTGAAAAATATTGCAGGCAGCAGTCAGCAGCCACACGGCCGGGCCCAGCCCAACGTTCGCAACCTAAAAGCAAGAGTCGAAAAACGGAAGCAGGATTTGAATGTTTTCAAGAGTTTTGAGCGAGTCAGCAGGAACAGGCAGGGAGAGACTGTCGCTCATACGAGCAGAAGGCATTAGATCCCAAGGATTAAGAACTCACAGGGAAACTGCAAAAGAAACTGCAAAAGCCTGTCACTCGGGATGGGAAATCTGGCTGAAGTTACTGGATATGGATGAATCCTCGTACTGCATAAATTGATAATGGAAATGGGAAAGACGATAAGTCACTGACTGAAAAAACGCAACGTCACAGGATTCCTTTCGTTCAGTTTAAAATGCGCAAGTCTCTATACAAAATTAAAATAAATTTCAAGAGCTTCCCCACCATACCAACCTCACTTTTCATGAATGTATCTTATCCAGATGGTTATTGGTTATTCCAGCTAACGACACCTTTGCCATTTGACGCGACCCAATAGACTGGCTGCCACATGGCATGGGCATGCCTGACCACATGGCAAATTCAATTATAAGGCAGAGCTCTCTCGGAGAGAGTGCTTTTTTCCTGATTGCAGACGCGCTGAAAATGCGTAAATTATGATAAAGAAATTACAGCATAATTGCAACATAATTATTGCATAATTAATTTCATTTAAAAATCTGCACAATATGTCAGTTAATTAATATCTGTAAGCGCTATTAATACATATCCATCAAACTGTGCGGCAAGTGCACACCACAAAAGAGGGAAAGATGGCAAATTGAATTAAGGCGCAGAATTTTGTACTCTTACCCGTCCCGCGAAGCAGAACGGCGAAAAGCTCGCAGAAATGTTTGCAACTTAATAAATTATACGCAGCGCGGCAAATGATAAATAAGAGGAGAGCCGCAAATAATAAAAAAAAGGAAGAGAAGAGCCCCTAAAAGCCAGAGAAAGAAACATCAAAATTAATTGAGCGCAAATTGGCTGAGCTGCGATTTACGTACAAGAGAACAACGAAAAGGGAAAAATAAAGTAGGTACTGAAATTTCACACAGATATTTTAGAGCGGAACTGAACTCAAGATGGACGAGGGGGAGGAATGCGAGACAGCTCGTGGCTCGCCCGAAAATATGAGCCTCCCCCTCCCGCATTGCAAATGGCGGGCGAAGACCAAATTTATCATTGTACTGTAGCTGTAGCTGTGGCTGTGGCTGCTGGTGCTCCCATTGTTGTTGCTGTTGTCAAAAAGCATTTTAAGCGCTTAAGCTAGAGTATAAGCTGCGACACGCACAACGGTACAGTGGGGCAGTGGCAGTGGCAGTGGCAGTGTGGCACGACCAACTTGGGCAGCTTTCGGCAAGGCGATTGGTTCCTTTCGTTACTGCAAAGTGTTTCCCTGGAAATAGCATCTGGTAATTCTCTTTCAAATATTCCCCCACAGCCCGTCTGCCGTCCACAGAAAATAGTGGAATTGTTTTGTGTGTTTTCTATTTTAACACTTAGATTGGTTTGCTCCTCAAGGAATTCCATTCCCAACATATTGTAATACGGCGAAATCTAGTCGAAAAGAAAGCTCGGAAGGCCTCGTTTGTCATTTCCCTCGGCTCGTTGGCAATCAGATTCATTCATTTCATAGATAAACGAGCCGCAATGAGCCGATGCCAAAGTTAAAGCCAAAGTTGGATAAACTTTTCCCCTCGGCCCGTTTCGTTCCCATTTCGTGCCCATTTCGGCGGGCATGCTGTCTCCACCCACTAGCTGGCTTTATCATAAATCTTTAAGCTACCTGGGAGCAGCACAGCAGTAGAGGGAGATCGAGAGCAGCAGGGGAGAGTGGCGGGACGGGGAATTGACATGTCTACGCATAGCAAATGGCAGGCACAAAATGGCAGCTGTCCTCTGGCTCAGAGCAGCCAATTAATTTTTGGTCAGCTCCCGAAAGAAGGCAGAGTTTTCTCTGCCCTGCCCTGCCCTGCCCTACGTACCCCGTACGTACCACAATCCACAAATAGAGGAGAGCGTAATGAAGTCGGCCCTGTTTTTATGTTTAAAGCACCGTTATCGAGTATGACGTAGGTGAACTGGGGCGTGGCCGAAGAACCCTTTCGGCAATCAGAGTGAAATGTGTGTGTGTGTGTTTTTTTTTCTTCTGTTGTTGTTGTTGTTTTGTTTTGCGGTCAGCCAGAGCTAAGAGTGGGCAGGACAGTGCAGGAGCAGCTGTTTGACACCCACCCATCAATCAAGTTGTCACGGAGAGTTCTCTTCCCGTACAACTCTTCACGACCCTTCCCCTTCCTCTTCCACTATCCCCGGGCTGGCCACGAGCTCAGGGCGTGTGTGTGCAGCTATGTGTGAAAAGTCAGGGGATCTCTCGCGCTACTGAGCACCGCTGACAACGCTTTAGTTTTAGCTTTGGTTCTAGCTTTAGTTTCGGTTTCTCCTTCCGGTAGTCTGCCTTCGCGAGGGATCTTCAGCTCTCAGCCATATGCAGACGAGTGTGCGCCACAGCCAGACGGCCAGGGGAGGGAGAAGGGTGAGACGTTCGCCTCCACTCATTACTTATGCAAAGTCCTTTTTAGCTGTTAAGTGTTTTGTGTCTACTTACAAATGTAGCTGTAAATCAAGCGGAAGTCTTTTGCTGTGGGTACAGCAGTGGGGCGCGGAGCGGAGCTATGTGGGTGGCTGTCGAAGCAAAAGGGCACAATTGACTGCACGGGTTGTGGCAACATTAAATTTTTCATTCCGTGCGTTTACTATTTCCGTAGTTGCTGCGCGCAAATGTACAGCACTTTATGGCGGACGTAAACGCAGCCGTAGGGCTTCGATGTAGTGGCGAGGATATCCCACTGGGTGGAGAAAAGGGCTATGTTAAAGACTCGGCGAATTTTATAGCGCCTCACGCGTATACGTGTATGTAAATCCGGGGTGAAAGATTGAGCACGAATATTGATTATATTTCTATCCAAGAGGATACAAATTTGTATAGCTCATTAGGGTACGGCACTAAACCCGACCGCCCCTGTCCTTCTCCTTACCCACTCGGAGACGAGACCCACCATTGTAGGCCCATAAAGTAAAACTGTAAAACTGGCTCTGGCTCCACCAAGTCAGAATATCTTCCTAAGCCGGACATGGGCTTAAAACACACAGCACACAGAAAGGTGCTGGGGGTAAGCAAACGTTTTCGTTTTCGTTTACGTTTACTCTAACCAAACCAAACCGAACCACAAAACCTGCTCTCGGTGTGACCGCATGTGGTTGCTTTTACTGGGTTTTTGTTTAAGTTTAATGTACACAGTTTGCACATTGTGAATGGATCTATTTTCATGGGTCACCGCCGCTCTGGTTTATAGCATAGGCAACAAATAGTATCGATGCTGTATCTGGCGTAGTCAGCTTAGTCATTTACCATTAAACACTATTTTATTAAGAGATTAACCTTCAAACAATTGTGTTACTTAATTCGCTTGTTTATCAGATTGATTTGATTTGCGCTCAATCTTTATTATGACAGGTATTATTATGGTTGTTACACGGACATAGCTCACGACAAAGCTAGATCCTTTTTTTTTTTCTTAGTGTGCATTCAAAATGTGCATTCAGTGAACTTTTCTATTGTTACGGCCAAAAGGAATAGCTAAATTGCACTTTCTATGATTAATTGAACAAGGAACAGAAATAGCAGCAGACACAACGACCCGGGCAAAAGCGAAACTGAAAGAAATGGAAAAAGCCATTACTCTAATAATATTTGACTTGAATCGATAACAAGTCCGAATTGCAAATAGGTTTTGGGGGCAACAAACGCCGGCGACAATGCCGAGGAGTATAAACCCCAAAAGAAGCAAACACTAGAGGCACTGAGGGAGATGTACAAAGAGTCGGAAGGGTATAGACGCAACACTGACAAAGACTTGGACGGACAAACAGCTGGCAGACAGTGCAGAGTATAGAGTAAACACAGAAAATATAGCGAGACAAGTCAGGGTAGTGGGGTATCCTGGAACTAGGACTAGGTGGAAATGCAGCCCAAGCACGAAATCGAGACCAAGACCAAGACCGAGACTCTCAATGGATTGCCTTGACAGTCAATGCCAAAACAATTGAGGCTTGGCACGGCCCCGGACACAGACCCAGACCCGGACATGGACACGGACACGGACACGGGCGTGTGATGGAAACAGACATATGCTCAAGATACATGTATTTGCCCTTGTGGCAGTCGCCTCGAGACTCGCACTGGCACTGGCACTGGCACTGGGACTGGGCCATCGCCAGCTACAGAGCGAGCAGGCCAGCCCAGGCCACAAACAACTGACTAGCCGAGTGACTGACTTACGGAAACGGCACACTCAGGTTGTTTAAATGGCCACGAAGCCAAGCCACGATGTGCTGCACTTATTTAATTTTAAGTAAGCAATCTTTGGTCGTAATCGAATTTATATTGTAAGTATTAAATATTAAATAGTCATGTTAAACATCTTCGAAGTGAGCCTGTGTAAAATCCCTTTTTTTGGTGATACTTTATACGTTGAAGGCTAGTTTTGGATACCACACTTTTATTTAAATTAAGCCAGTAGAAAATGATTGAAAATCTTTAAGCACTTAAGACGCTTACGTGTGCGACCTTTTCTTTATACATGCATATATAGATGTATGTACATATGTACATGTAGAGCATTAAAAGAGGTTAAGGCACAGGCGGAAGTTGGGAAAGAATTTTTGAAAATGGTTGGACAGACAGATTTCTGTTGTCTGCCTGTCGCTCTGCAAGTGCGAGCTTGCGAATGAAATGTGGCCGCAGTGCAAGGGCTGCAATTACTCATTCATCGATTGTTTGCATGCGCCCGTCTGAGTGCTGCAAGGACACAGTGCCGCGCGCCGCCTACAGCGGAAGGGAGGTATTTTTATTATTTTTACTCAACTGGTTGTGCTAATGGATTAAGAAATGCATTTTTTATAGTCGTCACTCTTTTTGCTGGAGATTGTCAGCTTAATATTTAATTCGGTCTGGCAAGGAGCAGGAGCAGGAGCAGGAGCTGGCTTTCCCATTGTACGGTACGCTACGGTACGGTACGGTAGGTGTATTGTCGCTCTCGCGCTTTAAGTGGCCGCAAGTTCATTTGCCGAGCGTCGGGCAAGGCGCAAAGCGCAAAGTAAGTGGCATGTAATTTATGTGCCCGCCTCGCTGACATTGCAGAGTGTGAAAATTGCCGCAAGTCAGAGCGCACCAAGGCGAAACGAAAGCCTCTGCAGTGGCTTTTCTTTCTTTCCTTCTTGTGCGCCAGTGGCGGAGAAGCACTGCAATGGCGACCCAGAGACCAGACCCTTACCCTTTGTCGCAGGCCCGTTCTATAGCGGGGCTGTGCGCTGACAAAAAGATTCCGAGCAAACGCTCTTAGAACGTATTTATGCCATTACGGAATCAAAGGCGTCACATGCCTGTGCGATTGTAGATGATGTGCTAAAGATTTCACCCTCTTCTCTGCAAAATCCATGCAAATCTTTCGCATAGCATAGCCCGGGCCACTGCCTATCATGGTCCACATCATTTATCAAGCTTTGACAGTGACAGCGAGTCCGAGTCTGGGTCCGCGTGTCCGCATCTCCCTGCCTTTTGGGAGTTGATTAACGAGCCGTGGCTCGAGCTCCAAACAACTTTTGGTCAGACTCTGGCCTCCGAATAGTTAGCATAACAGCAGCAATAACAACTCCTGAGCAGAAGTGATTGAGAATTGTCGTCATATTTCATTTTTGGTCGGCGCCCATGCCTATGCCCATGACCACGCCCATGACCACGCCCACGCTGGACAAATTCAAATGAAACATCATATCGCATTTGTATCTCGTTTTCTACATTCTGCACGGGTGGGAGAAGCGGGACACTCGGGTCGAGTGTCAGGCGACAACAAGCGAAGCATTTGCTTGGCGGCAAGCTCGCAGCTGTCCTTCTACTTCAGGTTAACTGTCAACAAGCGGGGCGACCTTGCCACAGTCCTCGTCCTCACACACATTCCTCTAAGGCTGCTCGCTGCACGTTCTTGCCCTTTGACAACACGGCGTATGCGTAATGCGGCCTAAGAATATCCCATTGCCTCGTTGCCACCGGCACTCGAACTGTTTGGCACGTGAGTTATAAATAATTATAGACAGCAATGCAACCAAAAATTATAACATTAGGCTCGAACAGCATGCCTGGCACGTCTGAGTTGCTTAGCCTCCTTCGTCTCGTATTTACGGACGTATTGTACGTATTATTCCGCAGACAGAAGCGCCCCACCCCGACCCGCCCCGCTCGCTTATACATATTTAACGGGCGCGACCGCCACACGACGTGACGTGCCCCAAATTGGAATTATTGCCATCATGTCACTCGATTAGTGGCGTTAAATTGCCAAGCTACCTCTCGTCCTGGATGATCCTCCTCCCACAAAATGATTTGCATCTGCTTTGATACGCCTTGCTTCCCTCAAGCCAAATTGAGTTCCCCGCACATTTTCTTCAGCGCTTTAGTGCTGTCTTCGTTTATCATTTAATATCCTGTCACTTAGAAACGGTCAGGGCCGTCCAGCGCAGAGAAGCTTTATTTTATTTTTTATTCTGTTCCCAGTCTGCAGTGGGAAAATATTTGCACAATATTTTACGACGCTAAACAGCGCTGTGGAAGCTCTTTAAAAATTAAAAATTTAAAAATCTTTAAGTAATGTTGAAAGGTGAAATGAAAATTAAGGTATGCATATGAGAAGACCAAATAAATGTATGTAGATATCGTATTAAATTCAATACAAGTTTCTTAAAAAATGGCATTTACTATAGCAGATCCTCAACTTATTCTCATTACAACACTCACATTCATTGTCATTAATATTTTATTAGTTACTAGACGTGCAAAAATGTTACAGGACTATAAGTATACCTTTCTTCGAAACTTTGGGACCGATTTCTGATGTAGGTTAAGTTTAAAATTTTAATTGACATGCTGTAGTTCAGTAGTTATGGCTAATGAAAGTGTCTTTTCAAAAAATGTATAATTTTTTTATTTCTGTGTAGTTTTATAGTTTAGTTTCATGCTCGGCTGTTGAACATTTGATTGTGGCAGAGGCAATGCAATTTTCATTTAATTAAATTTACACACCCCATGTATTTCCATTTATCGCTCCTTCCACCCATTGTTGACTTTTTATTTTTCACATTTATGGCCTTTCATTAAAAGTGTAGCACAAGCATCTATAAAAACATCAACAAATGCCGAGCCATGCAGATACCTCAACCAGAACAGCAACAACACTCCTGGCCCCAACTCAATATGAGTTTGGGGGTGTGGAATTGTGAGTGTATGTTGCTGTGCTGTGGCTGTGATGGGGATAGACTTTCAGTTTGAGTGCCGTATGCATAAAATGTAATTTTCAATTGTATATTTTTGTCTAACTGACCATGTCAGCAGTTTTTATGAGTGCTTGCTGTGGGAAAACATTTTCTTTTCAAATTCAAACGTTGCCAAAAGAGAACGTTGCCTAGCTATTGCCGGTTAGCCAAATATTAAAATTAATAAGTGTAGAAGATTCTTTGAGTGTACATGCATACACCATTTGGGTGGAGTCAGTAGATCTAAAAGAGCATAGGACCTTTGTCCCCAATTGAATGTGAAAATGTTTAGAGAGCCTGTAAAAATAAAAGAAGAAGAGCTAACTTCGATCGATATATTATATGTATGTACATAGCTAAGAATAATGTATCTATTCGTGTCACTTTTTGCGATATAAATATTTCCATTTAGTAAGTAAAGCCGAAGGTCTAAGCGATTTGCCAAATGTTGCCATTCCCAGGAACGTTTACGTATTTTTAGATATTGGCTTTGAATTTATAATGTCACAAGCCAAATGAAGCGAGGGCAGGCAGCACCATCACCATCACCAGCACCAGCAACAGAATTAGACGTGTGACACCAAAGCCAATTCAAATTATGCATAAATCTCAATATAATTGACATTGAGAGACAAACTTTTGCTACTTTGCGGAGAAATGTTGGAGGACTATTTATACCATTTCCGAGGGCGTCCCTTGGACTCAGACATGCTATTACATTCGAGTCAGAACAGTTGCAAAAAGTTGCTGAGCGTGAATGTATGGATGGGTTGGCTTTTCGCCCACACAAAAGCTGTCTTTGGCATGTGTGTTCATTGTGAAAATTATGCGAAAAGTTTTCTTGCCATGAAAATGACGCCTAAAAGTAGAAGTATATTAAATTTGGCAGTGCAATGCCAGAGCCAGTTGCACTTCCACAAAATCTCAGCAGCAGAAGCTTCCAGAATAGCTCAAAAGCATTTTGCGGCTAACTTTCCAGTCCCGTTCCCGTTCCGCCCCCTGTCCATCCATTGAGATTCTGCTGCGGTTGGCCAGTTGTCGAAAAGCCAAGCCAAACAAAAACTGTACCAGCCCCGAAAGAGTTTTGTGTTCTCTCTGAATGTATATGGCTTGCGTCGAAATTTAAGCAGAATGATGCAATTAAGTTAAATACAAAATGCACGAAAGTGGTCAAGCCTTTAGTGGACCTTAGAGCTAGCTGCTTGCAACGGTTTGCAGTTAGAAATAATCACTTTTTCCTAGCCATTCTTATGTTGTATTTCCTTCTTAAATGTTCCCATTTGATTAACTCTAAAGCGACAAATTTATAGCACGCTCTGCTGCTTGAGGCAGAATGGCAACATCTGCATCTGAAATACTCGTACTTATCAATGTCGTGGGAGGCTGGGCTGGCCTGGCTCTGCTCTCTCATAAATGTCCCAGAAATACGATTGTGTGCGACCGAAAACAAACCCATAAAGATGAAATATGTGTGTCAGGCCCATGCATCGCTCACATTCCCGATTTGCCGGCGCCGACATCTTGTAATTTTATTTTATTATGCCCAAGGAGAAGGATGATACGAAGGAAGTACCCCCTGCACGAGTATGCTGGGGCAAACGAGCGAACCTTTTATGTCCATAAAGAGGAAAGTTTGTAATATGTTGTGTTGTTGCGGTTGTCTGCTCAAATTGGTAGGGAAATACACTAAATAAACTGCCAGTAGCCAGCAGCCGGCAGCCGGCAGCGGCTCTCCGACTCTCTGGTGACAGGTCGCCCCATATTGATTGCACGGCTAATGACCTTGAAAGTGATATGGGATTGTGGGGCTCTAACCCTTTTCATCCCCTCGTTGCTTAGAGTTTGTTTTTGCCAAGTTTCATCATAATTTGATTGGCAACAGTTTGACGACGACTCCGACAAATTGAGCTCATCTTTTGAGGCAGTTCGAGGCAGTTTAAGTTTACTTCTTTGGGCATCTCCGAGTTTCAGTGTAAGCAGAATGGATCTGCACCCCAGTGTGGTTACGCTCCAACTGTCCCCACTATTTTTACAGCCCAACCTCCGAATTCGAAGTCGATTGGCTTTGGGCAATTGGAGCCAATGGCAGCTGTTCGGGAAACTGCAGGTAAAATGGTGAATGGGGGCTCATCAATAAGTTTGGGGAGCATGAAGAGCTAGTTATTTACGAAAAGTTGCAATAACTTGGCGATGCGATGCACAACAACAGCAGAAAAGAAAGGTATTACAAGTGCTTTGTAATCTATTTCAAAACTTTTGCCGGGAAGCAAACACACCCTAGGCAGGGCCAGACGGGATCGGCACCGGGACCAGGACCGTGCCCGAGCAGGAGCAGCAGCAGGAGCAGGAGAAGGAGCAGTGCCCAGAACACAAACAAGAAGAACGACGCAGAAGGAGAGGATGCAGAGATATAGAGCGAGCGAGGGGAAACCATAAGAAAAGTCTAGTAATAGACAAACAATGAGTATAATGAAACGTTAAAGCGTCGTGTAATGACGCAACGGAAGCAAAGCAATTTACGTAAGCTTCCAGAGCGAGTTAGGAGTTTAATGAATGCGGAGAATAGAGCGCTCAACTTAATGACGAAGCTGAATGAGTGGTAGATGGATTGGGAGGTGGGTGGGGGTGACACTGGCTGGGGGAAGCAGTCGAAGCAGTCGCCACGTTATATGCCACATTAGAGCACTGTCAATAGCAGGAGCAAAAGTTGTGGCAAAAATGAAAGCAGGAAGGAAGGAAGCGAGAATACGTCGCCCACTCCCTGTGCACTCCTGTTCACGTTCAGCGAAGCGTTAACAATACAAAAATAAAGCTGTGTAAATATAAAAAAAATGAGGGATGTGGATATGCAAGATGGTGACCCAGTACACGGCAGTGGTTGTAGGGGCCAGGGCCTGGGCAGGGCAAGGACGTGGACGAAGACCAGACGAGCAGGGAGGCCAATAGCACTTGACGAGACAGCAAGAGCCACAACAATTATAACAACGTTAATAAAAAATGAAGTAGGCCTGAAGACCATTATGGACACCAACCGAACACAGATACTCTAACAGTTGTCTGTGGGCCAAAGCGATATACATACGTATCACTTATTGCATGACTTGTAAACTCACAGCCGATTTTCTTAGACATCATAATACTTATACTGATCATGAGCACGAGTACTTTCTATCGTTATATAAGAGGGAAACAATTACACAAACATTTATGCGCTGTTCATACTTTAGTGACTGTCACTAGTATATCTTTACTGCAGGTACGTGACCGGTTCGGTTATTCGGTGTCGCGTGCCATTCTACAGCGCCCCTCTGGTTTGCTGGGCCACTTGATGGTCTGGTCATTGCAATTCAACGACGTAATAAATATATGTACATATACATATGTATATGTATGTATAGCGGAGGAATGTTTGCATTTTTCTATACTACCTAACAGATATTATAAGCAGAGTGGTTTCAGTTTGAACACTTTATACAGAATCCAATAAAAAGTTAGCCCCAAATTTAGTTCATAAAGAGCATTACGAAATTCTGTCTGCTCTGCCTTCCTTTTATGCAAGTTTTTGTTATTTCTCTCCCTCTCCCTCTGTCTCTATTTCTCTCTTTTTTTGTGACTATGGTCCTCAAATTTGCTGAAGTGTGAAAATAAAGGGGGAACCCCGAGGCGGAGGGCACCTCTTGGGCCTGTTGGGGATTTGCTGTGCGCGCTGCCGGTCGGTTCGGTCCCAACGTGGCTTCGGTTCTCGTTCTCCCTGTGGGTCTCATCTGACGGGGAATGGCAACTGTTTGCCGATTTGTGTGGGCCAAGGCAAAAAATACATATTAAATATTCAATGCGGGGAATCTATTAAAATAAAAAATGTGTTTATATAAAACTTGTCGGAAATTTAATTGAATTTCGTGTCGGCTGCTCTATCTGCTGGAGCTATTTTTGCGCAAACAACAGTTTATACATATTTGCTTTGGGACTCAAACAAGGACAAAGGACATAGGGGACACGTACACCACTTATATGTCTGTATGTATATGTATGTATATACATACATATATGTATGAGAATTTGTTGCTACTTTTCTTACTGTTGCTTCCATGCTCTGCTAAGCCGACAGCTGTCAATGGCGCGGGTTCGCTCTGGGCGAGGCTGAACGAAGTGCTGAAGGCTTGCTTACTCAGACCGACACAAGTCGAGGCTCTGCCGAGCTACAAATAATCTTGGGCATATGGATAAAAAGTGGGTGCATCTTGATATGGGAAACGGGAGAAAGTTTCCGGTGGAGAATGTTTGGATAGCAGTTGATATTGCCCCAAATATGATACGTTTTTAAAGATCTCTGTGCATAAACAAGTCTATGAAAAGTTTCCACTCACATTAGTTTTAAAATTATTCAAATTTCCTAGAAGCCTGACAATTCTGCCTGTGCAGGATTACATCTCCCGTTGGAACTCATGCTAAATTTAGCTACTTGTAGCTTCCTTTCGATTCTGAGATGAGAATTTTCAACATACTCATAGACATGTACATATTATGTAGGTAAAAAGGAATATGTTAAGTCTAGGGCAAATTCAATAAAATTGTTGCTGTTTAAAGGTGAATTAAAGTAATAAACTCTGTCGAAGGCCTCAGCAGTCAGTCGCGGGAACTTCTGTACATATCAACAATTTTCCTCATACACACATACATATGTAAGAAGTGTCCACCATGTTAACAAAAATTTTAAAAGTCAATAAAAACACATTCTAATATCATTCTGTCCCGATATTATATTCAAAATTTATGGAAAGTCAATTTGTCCAATTGACATTTAATTTGATGAACTTTTATGTGAAAACCTATTCAAATTGCCATTATTTTGGTATTTTGCATTACATATTGTTTAATTCATGTTTTCCTTTATTATTATCTTCTATAATACAGATGACTCTCGTATTGCCAGTAATAAAATACAATTAATAAAATTTCATAAAATTCAAAAGGAAACGTTTGTACATTGAATAACTTAAAAAATGTATACTCAATATTTCCTACATTTACATATATATATATATACATAGTATGTAAGTATCAGCACAAACAATTGTAAGCTGTTGTCCTACCCAATTCGCAGAGTTTTGCAATTTTGTAACCCAAGCTCAAAAAGCAGATATATATTTTATAACGCGTAACGTAACGTCAGGTCATAGTGTGGCTTATACTCGTAGATTTAAAACTAACGAGAAGGAACGTGTGTGTCGCTTATGGACGCGACTCTACTTTTATAATCGTACTCAGTCAGTATAAAAATGTGTGAGCTTATGATTTATGTAGAATTTTTAAATATTTTACATTTTACATTTGTTTGCTACATCTGTTATCTACATCTACATCAACAATGTCGATTATACATCTAAAATGTATATTCTACATTGTGTATGTAGTTCAGATTCAACATCTTTCCCGCAACGGTCACGCAGAATGAGTAGCTTCAGCAGCAACTGAAGCAACTGAAAAGGACTGAAAATCTGCCACAGATTTTCGTCCTTAGTAGGGGCGGTCCGAAATTTTGAAATATATATACGCTTGTAGAAGTGTGATATCACATGAGTCTCGAAACAAAATTTGGTTGCTCTAGCTCTTATAGTCTCTGAGAACTAGGCGACAGACAAAACGGACAGACGGCTATTGATGGAATTACACTTTTTGTAAACCTTTTTTTCGTACGAATGTAACGTAACGGCAAAATGGCAATGCCAAGGTGTAAATACATATGTATGTACCTACATAAATATATCGTCATATATATGTCTGTCCGCCTAAATCTCAGTGGCTTCAAAGGTATATAATAGATCAAAAACTGAGTAAACCTTTGGGATTTACAATTTTGAAGATATGGAAGTGCCGTTGGCTCAAAATCATTGGAATGCGAGATTTTCTACGATTTGTTATAAAAAGAAATCTCATTAAGCAGGGTTCGCACCGCTCCTGCTTGTTGTCTGTAATCTATCTATTCAGTTTCCATTTTCTTGGAAGCCCTTTGAAAAATGTGTAATTTAAATTGCAGCGACTCAACTGTTCGCCTCGAATGAATAGAGACTTCTATCTATGTATCTCCTTCAACCGAGACTGCATAAGTAGATTTGATATCAATGGAAGGTAATATTTACGCACACACACACTGGAAGGGAAACCTTTTTCAAATGCAAATGAGCCCAATAAATCTCATGGTCTGAGGTGAACGAAATATGCAATGCACTCATTCCCTGCTGTTCTCATTCAGTCGAATTCCTTTCGTTTTCTTTCCTTTACTTTCTTTTGCTCGAGCGTTTGGTTCGTCCATACTGACCGACATCAAAGGAAAATCAGGGAAAATGTGTCTCGGGGAGACACTAAATATAGAAGTGTCAGCGACACTACAAAAATGCCCCACAAAGGAAAAGTAAAGGCCAAAGCCATAGCCCAAGCCCAAGCCCAAGCACCTGGCTACGAGTAAGGATGTGCTTGTGGGTCACACGGAAGCCAAAGCCATTTGCATTATTACCAGACGAGACCAGCTGTCGCTGCCACTGCCGCTAACGCTGCCCCCTTCAGAGTCTGTGTGTTGGGAAGATCTTTGTGAATGCTGAGAACTTGAAACGAAATCAAAAGTCAGAGGAGGCGACAGAAGGCAGAGCAAAAACTGAAAATGAAGATGCCTCCTGTCAGGGAAAATTGCCTAAGGAAAATGATTTCACAGAAGAGGACGATAAGAAAGCAGCAACCACCCCTAATCGACCCAATGGCCCCCACCCCCTTCTGTGTCAGCGCCCCGCCACAAACGGCTTTCGATTTCCGTTCAAGCTCCTCGGCCCGAGTCGAGGCAAACGCGTTTATGGCACAAAGATAGAAATCGAAAGCCCATTAAATAGTTTACTTTATGCATGGCTGGCAGATCTTTGCCAGCCTTGCGGCTATTGACTCTAGTCAGTTTACTCATCATGGAGATGATGAACCCGTCAGCCGGATAGAGCAAGTTAACAACAGCCAGAACACAGAACACAGGCCACAGGCCACTCTCCCGCACTTTCCCTTCTTTCCTATTCTTCGGTCTAAGCCACAACTATCACGTATGGCTCGAGTGTGTGGGCGTTGGCCTGCACGTAGTCGCCACATGTTCCTCTTCCCCTTTCAGTTTCTTGCACCGCCCCAGATCCTCTTCCGGCTGCTCAGCAAGTTGTGCGGAAGTGTCTATCATATGCATGTTAATAGCTTCCCCGTTCTTGCCCAGCCAGAGCCAGCCAGAGCCAGCCGCCCCATATGCTCGTAATTTTCTTTGTGGCAGTGATTTCCAAGTCCTTACCTGGGGCCAGGCCAGCATTTTCCGACCATGAAAAAGCAGTTAAAGGGTTTCCATCCCATTCAGGTGGTACTGAAGTGTCTGAAGTAAAGAGATATGGAAGGAATATTCTTTTCCAAACTACATTGCGACTTGTAACCTTTAATGAAATCACAACTAAAGTTAACTTTGCAGTCTATTGACGGTAAAAGCTTTTAAAACACTAACGACTTTAAAATTGCTATGTTCATAAGTATCTTAAATCAAAGTGCACCTACCACTTGCTCATAAATGTATAATAAATAAATTCATAAATCCCTTTCAGCTATTGTATGAACTCCATGCCACATTAATTCCCATAACACCGATTCATTCGTGAGCAGCAGCCCACAAACAAAGTGCGAATCACACAGTACCTAAATCCCTCTTTGCGTCACCCGCAGCGTACAATATTTTTATTAAAGAAGAAGTGCATCTGTGAATCCCATGGGGGATTTTTCCATGGCAACACTTTTTTGCATGCTGTCAACGCAAATATTTAACCACACTGGCAAACAGAAACAACGTCCGCAACCAACGTAGCTAACAACCAGCAGCAGCAACAGCAACAGCAACAGCAGCAGCAGCAGCAACAGCTGCATCAACATTTGGTTGGACATCCAGCAATGTTTTTTAACAATGTTTTTTTCCATCAATTCTTTTAACGATAGGTTGGGTCGACCTTCTGGTATGCCTTACAACAAAATGGAAAGATTAATAGTGACTTTCGTAAGACACATCTCTTTGATCGGACAATAGTACAACATTTTCTGTATTTAGATGTAGCTAGGCATTGAATAAGCTTTAAATACGTTTTAAAGAGGGTTTAAATGTTTAAAAGTCCCATATACACTTTTCTACCCTGTTTTTCGACAGCTCCATAAAGGAAACAACCCAAATACATCTCGCGAGGGTCACAGATTCCCACATACATACATAGGTACATACATATGTACATCCATATGAATATGCAAATAAAACTTACATACATATGTATGTATATCAGAGGGACGCGAGAAATGCAAACGAAAATGATATGTATTTACATGCAGACGGGCTAAAAGTCAAAAACTGCTGTCAGCTGACAAAAAAAGGCACGTAAAAGCCCCAGCGGACTCTGGGCCCACTGCCCCCTGCCCCCTTAGCACTGCTCCCCATAAATTTGGATGACAGTAGAGGTGACAACGTGTCAACAAGCGCCGCGGGTTCCTCGTACACCCACGCAGTCAAAGCACACAAACACACACACACACACATATATGTATATGTATATATTGTATTGACAAAAACAGCAGGCACAAAAGTGCGGCCAATTAGAGGAAAATTTAAAGATGTTCCTGAGAGAAGGAAGCGTTTTAAATGATTGATTATGCGGCATCGAAGATTGCTCCAAAACTGGCCTCCTGTCATCGATCTATTGAACTTGGCCGATTTCTTCAACACTGCTCCCAGCTCCTCCTCCCTCCTCTTCGCCCAATGTTGCTATCGCTGTTGTAAGTGCCTGTGGCTGACATATGCCAGGGAACGGGACCAGTTCTCCTCTCCGCGTGGCCTACGTTTCTGACTCCGATACACATTTGTGCTGTTTTCTCATTTCTGAGATTTGCCATGGAAATGGTTATTGTTGCTGGCTTGTGGAGCAATACGAGTATCCACAGCAATTGTGCGTGGCGTGGCAGCAGCGAATTGGGTTGGGTTGGCTTATTTTATAATCACAGCAATTTCAAAGTCTTCGCTCAATGATTTTTCTTTTCTCATATTTGCATTTTATTACCGCGCGCCCTTTTTATTGACACAAATCATTTGAATTGTGTTCGTGTTATTTCTGGGTACGTACGTAAGGCAGTTGAAGGGAGTTGAATGGGTAAGGTGGGGTGGAGTGGAGTGGAGTGGAGGGGTTGTGCGAGCTTTATTTGGTGACAGGTATTTGATATTTCACTTTTGATTGGTTTGGGATTTATGCTGATGTTTATTTTGTTTGCTTGTTTGCCAAACAATTTCAAAGCTTTTCAAAGCATAAAACAAATTGAATTTAAAGCAATAGAAAAACGAAGAAGTCTGCATATCTTTTTCAAGGAATGTCTGTTGCCATATTTTTGATAACGTTCTCTTATTCTTCTTAATTTGTCAAACCCTCAGGATTATACACATGTTTCTGTATTTAATGCTAGGTGTTGAATCCAATACAAATTGTATGACATGTACAATAAACACTCAAGATAGATTTAGTATGTTTATATCAGTGAAATTCTTTACTTCAAGAGTTATATATTACTCAAATACTCCATTTTATCTTATTATTTTCATGATAATTTTGATTCGTTTTGTATTTCTCTAAATTAATTAAAACATCTCTCACTGTGTCCCTACACTGATAGAAAAAAACCAAAGTAAAATTAACTAAAAACATATTTGAATTTAAAATGCGATTTTTAAATACAAACATAGTAAAATTAAATAGAATTCAATTTGATTCAAACACAAATGTATTAAAATGGCTTTTTAATACGTTCATATTTAATCTTAATACAAAACTCTTTAAAATAAATATAATATATTAAATTTAACTATGAAATATATTCAAATTAAATATAAAATATATTAAATTTAAATATTTTCATATCTATATGTAAGTAAAAAATGTTCAATATTAATACAACCACTCTTGGATGAAAATCAATGGCATAAATTAGTGAAAATATTAAAATTTCACGGCTTTTTTCTATCGGTGTACTAACTTAATTGTTTGGACCCTATGCACACTCTTAAGAAATACCCAAACTATAGATACTGTTAACGTTTCCTTCAGCCACCTGAATCCTTGCCAATCATCCCTCACTGTAGATCATATATCAGAAGTATTAGCTTTTGGAATATTCCATAAATGCAATAAAATAAATTTTTTATTTTTTAATCTGATGTAGCAGCGATATATTCCAATCCAAATTCATAGCTAACGTTAAACCTCTTCCCGCACTTTCCTCCTTTTCACATTTTACTCCCAAAAATACTATTGATGGGGAAAATCCACTTAGAGCATTCAGATAGCCAAACATAAGAGACCCGAACCCTTTTGGCCAGTCATTCCCCTCCCTGCTGGGCTCATTTAGTGGACAAACAGTTTAAAGATACATGCTAGTACATTGATGTATCTAATTGATGAGGGATGATGCTGTGCCTTAAGTTGCATGCGTGAAAGGGGCAGAGCCGAAATCGATGCCGTGCAACAACAATAACAGCCACAAAGATTATACACACACAGCCTTCCTTGCACAGGGATCTGGTGTCCATTCATAAATCATATGTTCCCTCGATTTTCCTCCATTTTCCAACCTGATTTGACCGCTTGCGGCGTTTTGCGATAACTGTTTGCGTTAGTTCACCAACGCGGAAAAATGTTCAAATATTTGCTATGGTTGCTGCTGCCTCAGCGGCTCCAGCACATACAAAAGCTTATGTTGTTGTGGTGATGGTGATGGTTTTGGTGGGAGTCGAACAATAGTTACACATACAAACATATACGCTATGTTCGATTGTGTGTGAAGGTTTTTTTGTGAAAAAAGCTGGACATTGGTTTGTCATTCAGTTCATTTGGAATGCTGACGAATCATTAGCGTGGCAGAAGCAGAAGCAGTAGCAGTAGCAGTAGCAGAACCCCTCTCGCTATCCACTTAAACTTAAACAACAAATTAAATAAGTTTCAACTCATTTACCAAGTCATTTTCCCGCCAACTTTGCTCGTCATCAGCCTCCTCGGCTATTTGTGTTTCAGTTTAGTTTTATGAGGACTCTTTTGCCCGTCGACTCCACCCCCACCCACACCCACACCGGGAATGCAAAGCGAAATCCACACAAAAGAAATCAGCTACAAATTTATTTACCCTGACTCCAGCAGGGGAACAGCAAAGTTTTGCGCTTTTGTTTGAAATTTGTTTTCGCATTTGTAAGTTGAAATGTTTTTGAAAGAAAAGCACCTAAAAAAAAGAAAAAAGGGAACAAAAACACAAATAAAGCTTTGTCCTCGGTCAGACCTCAGCTTGTCCGTTGAGTCGGCCCAAAGGAAAGGGAGGAGCATCCGGATAAAGCGGGAGCGACCCGAATCCCAGGTTCCTGCTAAAAATTTCCTTTAGTTTCCTTTTTTTGCCCGGCCAAAGCCAGTTTTCATTTAATTTAACTTGCTCCCCTATTTCTTTTGACTGTCGGCCTCCAGCTTTCAGCTTAAACAAATTTGCTCCATGCCAGACGGTTGGTTCCCTTTTAAAGGCCCAACCGTACGGTCTGCTCTCCAAATTGATCTTATTGACACTTTACTTACGACACAAATCGTCTGAGACCGGCCCGTTTTCAGCCCGGCTCAATGGCCGTGTCATTTGTAACATTTTCTTTTCGGTCTTCGAAACAGGCAACATTATTGCAATTTGAGCGTCCATGGAATCCGATTGTGCGGATGGTTGGGGAGATGTGGCAAACGTTGGCTGGCCATAAACAAAGCTTTATGGATCCTAGTGGGCGGGAGGGAAGTGGGTGGGCAGCATGCAACAGATACTGGTGCCCCGAGGTTTGCCGTTCGCAGTGAGCTGGGAGAATGGAAATTGAGAGAAATGGGTAAGTCCTCGATTACATTATTAACTCAATTTGTCAAAGCTGCTGGCTATTTCAAAAATCTGAAATTGGTTATATGCCAAGAGCAAGTAATTTTTGAACGATGGAACCCCAATTCCCCTTTGCTGGATACTTTTATCGATCCAGCCATTGCCACGAGCTGCCTTCACCCTGTGGCATCCGTATCCGCATCCGTTGAGCCAGATTTTGGGCACAAATCCCGCGCACAAATCTCCGGCACACGCACCAAGGGCACCACAACGGGGTAAACACACAAGTATAACTCACTCGCCCCTGCCCTCGCCCTCCATCCAACTCACATGCCCCTTCCAGGCCCCTTCCTTCCAGAACAATTGTACTTTTATGGAAGGGACTGGCAGACATGGGGAACTCGCTGAGTTATGGCGTCCAACAGCTGCGCAAAACGATGTCCACAGCCCCCTCAGAGCTAGCCAGGGGCAGGAGCAGCGTCAGGAGCTCGACTATCGTCTCGTATGGGTGGCACAAATATGTTGCATAAGCCCCCTGGGGCACCAGGCAATATCATTTGGCAGCATCCGATTGAAGCGGCAGGGGAGTAGTGAACAAAATATGGCCAAAGAAAACGAAGAAATATTAAATAAAAACGGCCAGGCGACAGTTGGAGCTAGACTGCATTGCTGCCCAGGTATCGTATCGCACAATAACCGAGTATACCCATAGTACCAGTATATGTATGTGGGTGGAAAATATTGTAACCACTTTATTGGGTCATAAGTCAGGGGCGAGGCAGAATATTTACAAGTCCACCTAATAAAAAGCGAACCGTTCTGCTACTCTTCTTCACCAGGATACTTTCCGCTGGGGTCCGAGCACTGTTTGACCTGGATCTGCCTGGATGTCCTTTTCTGCACGGCCAGCATAATGCATCTGTGCACCATCTCCGTGGACCGTTATTTATCGCTCCGTTACCCAATGAGATTTGGACGGAATAAAACGCGACGAAGAGTCACCCTGAAGATTGTTTTCGTTTGGCTTTTGAGTATTGCCATGAGTTTACCACTGAGCTTGATGTATTCCAAGGTGAGTAAAACGGGTGAACGTACTGTGAATATTGTAAAGTTTGTAAAACTTGCCTTTGATCCTTGAAGAATTTTTAGTTGAATATGTTCGCGTTCGCGTTCGCTTTAAATATTTTTTTAATTACTCGCAAATCTTTTTACATCTTGTATTTTTCATTATGCTCACTCTGCTCTTCTCTCCTCTTCTGCTTTCTTTCATTTGATTCCAGAATCATGCCTCAGTGCTAGTGAATGGGACTTGCCAGATACCGGATCCGGTCTACAAGCTCGTCGGGTCCATTGTTTGCTTCTACATTCCGTTGGGCGTGATGCTGCTGACATATTGTCTGACCGTGCGATTGCTGGCCCGGCAGCGCCAGAACTTGGGCGGTGGCCAACCGACTGCAGCCGCCACACCCGGCTGGGCCAGCGGGTGGCTGGGGCAGGCTCCAGCCTTGGGTAAACGTCGCTTTACCCCCTTATATCCCTTCGGTGGGATGGGACCGGCAACAAAGCAATTGCCACGAAGAGCTGTTGGGTTTGGTTGGGGCTTAATATGATTTTCAGTTTGCCTAAAATTTGCATTTCGTTTTTTTGGTTGCACTTTTTTTCGTTTTTCCTTGGGCCATGCTAAGAACTTTGCATGGCACTCGAAAAAGGGCTGCCAACGGAGGAGAAGGTGTCGGGTGTCGTGAAGGGGGTGCTAGACAAACAATGCACAGCTATGTGGGGGGATACTTCCAGTATCCGTATCCCATGAATTCGAGAAGGCGGAGTGGTGGGGCGTAAAGTGAGGCTAAGCCGCAGCAATGCACACAAAATCGACATAGCCATCGACATTGAACAGGAGGATAAGGGTAAACACACTCACACCCACACCCGCCCACTCACACACACTCGTACAAGTGAAATCCAGCCTATACATACTCGTCTGTGTAGATAGCTAATTTCGACGTGCCCCAAATGGAAAACCGGCATACCAAATGGCTTGTAATGCTGCACGAGAGAGAGAGAGAGAGAGAGCGAGAGGGTTCCAGAGGTGCTTGACTTGTTTTGAATTCAAAGTTTCAAGCTGAAACTTTTTTATGTGGGTGGCACACTCGTACATATCATCCCGTTCAATGGAAAAGATTTCTAAGGGCGGAAGGCTTTTCGAATTTTATCGATGACTTTCATGAGCTTATGCGGTCAATCTCCAATAGATAATCGCATTTAATACTATTACATGCCAGATGGCACAACAGGATAATCTATTCCTTAGAGTATCATAGCTTTTCGCTAAAGTGGCATTCAATAAACCAATTGAACTACCAGCAATCGAACTTAAATAAACTTGCCGATCAAGCATTTTCTCTAAAACGAAGGATCACAATAATAATTTAAGATATTTGATCATTTCTGCTAACAAGCAATCAGCACATTGGATTTTTTTCTAATTTATTGTTCGATTCTAAAAACTTTTCGTATACTTTTAGATACGTCCGAGAATTTCAGAAAATGCTCAGCACTGTTAAGTGCGCTCCTAATAGTCCTGTCTACGCTTTAAATGGATTTCCTTCTGCTCCATTTTGTATGCCATCAGTTAGCACCTAAAGGGGACAGTAGGCACCCATCCCATGGTCCACCACGAGTATTTGACTGCCGGCAGTCAATGCGCTGTAGGAATATTAAATGCACCCTTTCTGCGGCCCGGCTGCAGCTGGAATCACTTGCATTGTGGGGCACTCGTGTTGGGCCAAACGAGCGTTTAAGGGCCACGGCGCGGCAGCCTTTCGCTTGAGTGGCGCTGATGCCGATGCTGCCGCTGTGTGTGGCTACTGTGTGCTAATACGAGTTCTATATAGTCCTGTGTGTGCATTAGTGTGTGATGCGGGGAGCTGACTTTTGGGCAGTTATTTTAAGCCAAATCCCTGCAGTAAAGCGCCGCCATTTGGCACGTAGAGGGATTTTGTAGATTGTTCTTTTTGTGTGGGTAGCGTAGGGGAGTGTGTAGCGGAGTCTGTGTACTCGTGCGAATTTATTAGCGCATTTGTGACTTTTGTGCATTCGTGCTCTTACCTCTTCCCCCCAGAACGACGATGCACTTGGCGTCGTCTGCTGAAACCCGGCCCAGGTCACGCGTCCTCCGTGCTGCACGCCCACTCGGCCAATTCAACGGATACGGATCTTAGCACCTTGGACAATCACGAGCTCTGGCTGCCCGACTCCAGGTGAGCACTCCCATTAGTGATTCTGCCCAACTTCTGGCAATCGGAATATAGCATCTATTATTAACTCGGACAGCATCAAGGAACCCACGCCGACCACAATGACAGCACTGCATCAATTCGGAGCCGAGATGTTGAAGCTCTCCCGAGGCCTCGAGTCAGTGGGCTCCTCATCCACCACAGGATCGCCCACCAAGTCCGAATTTTCCATATCAAACCACCTGCAGTTCCCCAGCAGCCCCCAGCGCTATGCAACCCATCATCAGTCGCCACAGCCGCAGCATCTGCAGGGGAGCGCCTACCACCAGCAGACCTCGCCCAAGGGTCGGCACGGAACCACAATTCTGGGACTGTCAACCACAACCCTGGGAATAGAGCGAGAAAGCACCCGGAACTCCCTGGCCAGCAGCCGCCTGGGAGGAGACCATAGCGACGGGTAAGTAGAGCTCAGAGGGATGCCTATTGAATTTATAATTGCCTGGAAGGGGGTCTAGAAAGAGGCGCGACAAATGAAAGAAATGTAAGAAAATAAGAGAACTTAGGATTTTCAACCAATTTTGGATGCCCTTTACGCCTTTTAAATAAGTTCTTAGCCAAAAGTCAAGCTTAATGCAATCGCAATATTTTATGTTATAAGGAGAAGGAACGTGAGTCGCTTCTAGTCGCGACTCTACTTTTATACCCGTACTCAGTCAGTATATAAATTTGTGAGCTTATGATTGAAATTTTAATAGATAGCTTTTATAGTCTCTGAGAACGAGGCGTCAAACAAGACGGACAGACGGACAGACAGACATGGCTCTATTGACTCGGCTATTGATGCTGATCAAGAATATATATACTTTATGTGGTCGGAAAATGTTCCTTCTCTGCGTTACACACATCCACTTTTACCACAAATACAATATACCCCTTAAGTACGGTTGAGTACGGTTATAAAAATGTACCTTCCCAAAATACGCTGAAAATGGCAAGAATGCTTCGCTATACCCACTGTAGGAGTAAACAGCTTTATTTTTGTGACGATATCCTGGGAAGTACTTTGGAAAATGTGAAGTTTCCGTCTCCTTAGCTGTCAAAAGGACAAACAGCTGCTACCAGCAAACCGTTTTGTTCGAGTGATCCTTTCTAGTCACTGAATGTCTTTTGTTGTTTTCCAGTCCCTGTCCCTGTCCCACGTCAGTCCCAACCCCTGTCGCAGTTTCAGTCCCCGGCTGAGTCCTAGAGTGGTGACCACACCAAAAGGCAGGGCCGGAGCTCACCTCAAGTCCTCCCGTCCTCTCGTTTTCGTTGCCTTGTGACTCGTTTACTTTTCTCCTTTCTTTTCTTAGTTGTGTGTGCTCCTTTTTGCGGCATTGCCTTTTATTGTCCTTCCGCTTTTGACTTGTGCAATTTTTCGTAATAATTAATTTTCTTTCGTTTTCGTTTTCCCTTTGTTGGGGCGTTTGGGGATGGATGGGGCGGGACTCCATTTTTATTTGGCATTTGAGCTGCTCAACTGATTTCGACGTCGGGCCCAGGCCCAGCGCAACGCCAACTTCGACGTCCACGTCCACGTCGACTGAGGCTGAGGCCTTTTGCTTAAATGTGTTTTTCATTAATTTTCTAATTTTAGTTGACTGGCTTATGTTGGGATAAGAGAGGCGCCGAGAAATGCAATTAAAAAATTGGAATCGAAGAAAGCAAACATTTTTCTTGCTATTCCTGGTAATATTAGAATGGATCGAACGAACGAACGCAGGGGAAGGTCATGTCAATGAGCAGTGAAGAGGAAATTATAGCAGCAATCGCTTATAATGTGAAATTCCTTGGAGAAATACGTTGATCTAAGTTGCCCATGATAAAATCATTCAAAGAAAATTTCGCTTGAAGATTTTTTTAACGTGAACAATGAGAGTTTTTAGAGAAGAATTTCTAAGTCGTAGGAAAATAACGAAGATACGTGTCTAATTAATAGCTGCCAAGATTTAATCTTAACTCTTGAGGTTGCCAACTTTACTTAGCTATATGTACTCGGATATAGGTAGTTAGTTCGACTTGAATCAAGTCCCCAACGAATTTTATCTGAGCGCATTAAATTGGGTTAAAAATATTCCCAGCCTCCTCCGGCTCTTTATATTTTTCTGTGGCACGTTCCAAGTACGAATATGAATCATTCTGACTATGCGCTTTTTTGCGGCATTGGTGCTGACATTGTGGGGGGGGCATTGTGCCTTCATATTTGCCAGTTTGCTTGACAGTTGAACGAATTTGCGCTATCAATAAAATGGATTTCAGTTCTCAGTGGCTTTTTGTCCGCTCTGGAGGCCCAAAGTGGCTCTGCTCTGCACTGAACAAGCAGACCAGACCAGAACGAGGTCGAAGGCGGAGTTGCGTGGGGAGCTTTTAATTGTTTGAAAATTTGTCGCCTCATGCACTTCTGACAGGCCCAAAGAAGTTAACAAATGATGTTGGCTTTGGTTTCTGTGGCTGCTCTGGCAGCCGTATTCTAATTTCGGGACTTTTTTTTTACACAATGACAACGGCGGAAGTGACTGTGCTGACTGTGGAGACGAGTGGGGGCCGAGTCTGTGTGTGTGTGTGTGTGTGTGTGTGTGTATGGAAGTTGGCATCGGCAGCCTCCGCTGGGAGCCTGCAGCAACGTCTTGATGAGCTTGGCAGCTGTTTAATTCCTTTGTGGCTGAAACAATATCAAACTTGGCGTCAGCGGGCTTTGTTTCACTTGCATAATGAGAAGTTGGGCAGCTACTTTTGCCATGTCTCCCTGTCACCCTGTCTCGTCTCTCTGCATGCTCCTGCGACATCGTCCTTGCTTAGTCTTGTCTCAACGCATCTCAATTTATGCGCACGTCTTGTGCAAACAAATCAAAAACGCGAAGGATGCATAATGAGCTGACATCTTTATCCTCCATCTTCTTAGGGCCTTCTCAGCTCTGCTCTGCTCTGCCCTGCACTTGCTCCTGTCGCTCCCTGTGTCTGCCTAACGCCTTCATTAGCAGCCAACCAGGCGGCCCCTCCCTCCCCTAAGTCACTGTCTCCCTTCTCTGCCGATGCCAAATAAAGTTTGCTTGCAAAGCAACATGGCGGCAAGACAAAAACCGCAAAGGCAACGTGGAAATTTATGCGCTCTATTAAAATGAATGCAAAATGAGCTGAGGCTGAGGCTGAGGCCTCACCGCTCCCTGCCACCCAGCAAGGGTGGGAACTCCTTCAACAGACGCAGCACAGCCCAGACCAGACCAGAGGGAAACCACAAAGCGCAAACATGAAAAAATGTTTCGCCATCCTGCAGCGTGAAACAACAACAGATCGGGCCGCAGAAACGCGATGACCACAAAGCGTGTGGTTGAGTGCGGGTTGGCTTACGGATGCTTCTGCGCACCTTTCGGAAAAAGTTTAGGCAATTGGTTCGGGCCATAGAAATTTTAATTAAAATATTCAGGCAGAGCAGGCGATAATAATATGGAAGGAAGTGGATGAGGACCCGCTGCAGAAGAGATGCACTTAGGCCAAGAGGCCACATGGAAACAAGTCTCGTAATCTTTTAAAGAAATTTGGTACTCTGAGAAGATTGATTTTAGCAGAAGAATAAACTTCTAATATCATAATTTCATTGTTAATTGATTAATTAATTGTTAATTTTTATTCTTTAAATTTACACCAAGTTGATTCATTCACTATTCAGCGGATCCGAAGGGGACAAGCTGAAAGTGAAAGTCTAAGCTCAAGACTCTGCCTTCCCTTAAGCTCAAATCGATTGCCCCTTCCTTCCATCGCCTTGAGAAAGCGTATAGCCCTAATTACTGCCAATTATTTCCCCCAATTCTCTATCAGTTAATCCCACTTAATCGGCTTTGCTGTCTAATTGGTAATTTATAAGCACCTTTCCCGCTAAGAGTATTATTTGGCTGACTTCGCGAAGGTTCCACAGGATTGGTAGCTGCCCCCAATTGGAAGTGATCCTTGGATAACTTTTGTCTTTGTATATTTTGGCAAACTTTTCAAACTTTGTTTAACTTTATGCTTGGCCATTTTTGATACATTTCCTTTAATTTGTACTCTTCCAGCACTCTCTCTCAGCTTTCGCAACGCCTGCGAGCGTACAAGAATCGTCGTCGGGCCTCGTCCGCAATTCCGGGGCGAGAACGCCGCGCTGGGATCGATGACGCGGATGAGGATGCGGACACCCCAACAACGACGCTGAGGCGCCACAAACGGCACAACAGTTTGCCCAAGAATGCGCTTTACACAAGACACACCACCGTACAGGAGAGCATCGACGACGATGACGTCGGCGAGGAGGAGACCACGGCGACTGCGCCTGGCAAGGGCTGTCACTCGGACACCGAGTTGGATCCACCGCAGGCGAAGCAGTGCCACGTTGGAGGCCCAAACCACCAGTCGGACTACCTGCAGCTGCCCTCGGTGTGCACGTGCCCCTACTTCGGCGATCGGCCGCTGCAGAGCTGTGTGAAGACGGCCGAGGTGAAGATCATTTCATCTGCCTTCCGGGTGACCACTACCACAACGGCGGTGAGTAGTTCCCCAAGTGAAATGGAACTGCTCCTCTGCAGCAGCGGCAATAAAAAGGCCCTGACCTCCAGTGTGAGTGCGGGCATGGCCGGAGCAGGCGGCACTGCAGCAAACGGTGGAGGAGGAGCTCCGCCCTCTGGCGGCTCAACCCTTAGTCCGCACTCTGCCTCTGCCCAGAATCAGAACCAAAGCAGCTCCTTGACGGTCCAGAGCGATGGAAGCGGCTACCTAGCTGCTCCGGGAACCCCCTGCCCCGGTAGGCGCAAGCTGAGCATCTCGAAAACTGCTTCGGTGGTCACTTGGGATGCCAGTCGACATCGGAGGCGGGGGAGCAGCTTCGGAGGGGTCCGAACCTCACTGCTACTGACTCCGACCAAGACGGCAGCAGCGTCCACAGCATCAACGCCCCTGCGGCGCTCGGCCACCCTGCGCAGCCACCAGAATATGAACTACCAGGCCGGGTCGGAGTGTGGGGGCGGCGGAAGGAGCAGGGCGGCCACTTCTTCGCCATGCATGCTGCAGCGGCAGCAGACTGTTCGCTCTCACCATTCCAGAAACTCCAGTGTGATCTCGAGGAACTCGTCGCGTCACGGCAGGATCATACGGCTGGAGCAGAAGGCCACCAAGGTCCTGGGCGTCGTGTTCTTCACGTTCGTCATTCTCTGGTCCCCCTTCTTCGTGCTCAACCTGCTGCCGACGGTGTGCGGCGAGTGTGAGGAGCGGATCAGCCACTGGGTCTTTGACGTGGTCACCTGGCTGGGCTATGCCAGTTCCATGGTCAACCCCATTTTCTACACCATCTTCAACAAGGTCTTCAGGCAGGCATTCAAGAAGGTCCTGCTGTGCCGCTATTCCAACACGAGCGCCTGGAGACCCAGCAGATAGCAGACGCCCGTTAAGCCTGGCCAACTCAAGACGAAGCCGCAGAAATGCCCCAGCGTGGACTTTCAGGATTCCATTGCATTGCAGCCGCCAGAAGGACCAGGGGCCGTAGGTCAACGACGCCAGCGGGCAGCTCCTGTGGGCGTTCTCAAGAGAAAGGGGGCAGTGGAAAGCAACAGATAAACCCGCAACCGGAGAAAGAGTGCTTCATTCCAGTCAGTTTTGTCTGCGGTCCACCGCACAACGTGTCGTATACACAATTTGTGGTTCGCTGTCGCTCCACTTGCCCCCCCCCCCACCCCATTCTTCGCACATGCTCGTCCACACATCCGAGTATGTTTTGTGTGTGTGTGTGTGTGTGTGTGTGACTAAATGTCCTCGAGGCTTAAGCGCTTATGTGCCTCTAATTAATTTCAAATTCAATTTGCATGCCATTGAAGACACATGTCCGGTCAGCAGTGTAAGGCTGTTAGGAGCAGGGGAAGGGAAGATAGTTTAATCAATTGCAAATTCCAGCAGGCTTAGGCATTCCCCCCCACACAGTAAAATAGCAAACACCAATAGCAGCCTTCTCCAATTGCGGCTATCTTGAAAATAAAGTTCGTCTTGAATAATACGAAAAGTATTCTGGTACCGAAGTGAGGAAATTCCGTTTCTAAATTTGACTAAAGCTTAAATCAGTTCACAAAACTTTCACCTATTTCCTACCTATTCTAGTTCTCAGAGACTATAAAAGTCAGAGCAACCGCGTTTGGTGTACAGACTTCTGGGATACCACACTAAAATCAAGTTAGTTAATTATGTTTAAAAGTCCCAGAATGTACTCAAAGCAAGTAAGACTCTTTCGTACGCAAAGCATACCTCTCACATAGAGATTCATAAATGCATATATTAAAACTGAATTGTGGGTCTTGGCTTAAAGGCACGAGTTCCAGAGGGACATAGACATATTTATGTAGGAAAACTCCCTCGATAGGTGATATTCGATAGAAGAAGGCAATTATGCCGTGAATTTATGTGAAATATTCTGTCTGATCCGCAAATGCACGAAAATTGTATACGAAATCATTTAAGCAACCGACACGTACACAAATCCAGGGAAATTTGTGACTTTTGTTGTTTGTTCGTTCGTTCGTGTGCTTGATGGCGATGTGGCTCGTGTTGTTGGCTCGTGTTGGCCTAGCAGATTGCTATTTTTATTTGAAAAGTTCATTCATTTTGTTTTATTTCTGTGGGCAAATGAAAAATTTCAGCTGGTCACGTAAGAGCTTGGACCGGACGGACCCTTGAGGCGGTCAGGATGTGGTGCGGTGCAGAGCGGTAGCCATAGCCATAGCCGTAGCCGTAGAGTGAGCCGAAGCAGATGCTTAAAAGACATCAAACAACAACAGGAGAACAACACAACAGAACAGAACAGAACAGAACAGAACTGGAGCAACAACAGTAATAACAAAAGCCATTGGGATGAAAGTTTTCCATTCGGCTCCCCCAAGTTTAAAGCGCCATATCACCAGGCGGCTACAAAGTACCCAAGGAAGCGCGCAGAGGCAGACACAGGCCTGTGAAGGGGAGATGATGGGTAATGACGCCATTAGTGGCAGCCACTCAAAGAGGCTGTCGCGATGACACCTCACAACGCCAAAAAAATTTGTACATTTTTTTGCTGACAAATTTGTAGCGCCTGAACTTCTACCCGTACTCTTACCAGTATGCGTACCCTTATAGCAGGAGGCCCTGCCATGGAGAGAACAGACACGAGGAAGCCCTGGCGGCACTTTGAAATTTATAGCAATTTTATCGCCAGCGGAAATATTTTTTCCACTTCATTGAATCATTGGTGAAGCAGGTCCCTGTTTGGCTGGTAGTCGATGGAGTGGAGTGAGTCTGTGGGTCGGTGGATCTGTGGGTCGGTGGGTCGCAAAGTGTCACACTCAAGGAACTTCATTGAACTTTAATAGCAGGCCGCAGGGCATACAACAAAGACAGTCAATCTCTTTCTCTTTCCTTTTCCTTTTCGTCTTTCCCATGCGCTTTTCTGACACATATGTTCGTTATATACACACACACACACACACACACACATAAGAGCCTGCTGAATACCCTACAAAAGTACTGTAGCAGCTTGGAAATAGAAATTTCTTTGCAATAAACATTAATGGCAACCCGCTGCACCCGCTCCTAGTTGTACCAAGCGCTCGAAATAGGCTTACGAATTTCCATATCGAGGTCTGCAATCATTATTTTGTATTATTAAAAAGTTGGCAGCTTGCGACTTCTCCTGCAGGACAAAATTTCTGGCACAAGCAAAAGAGAAATATTTAATGATCAAATACAAATACAAATACTCAGACATTGCATCAAACTACTCGTATTATGCGGCACATAATTCACATAATGTTAGGTAAATACGAATTTAAAGCAAGACGGCAAATTAAAATATAAATTTACATAGAATAGTGTGCTTCGAGTGTTGGTGGAATTTATTTTGTAATATTGTCTATTGTACGAGTAAAGCTGTAAGGCTACTGATACATTTTAGATTGACCGTTGATCGTTGATCTGTGTCTGTGTACGTGTAATGTGTAATATTTATAAGTCAAAGAGGGGAGCATTGTGACAAAACGCTTTTACCAGTAGTCCTAGATATAAAGAACAGCATCCACAAATGAACTCTTCAACTGAATGAGTTCAGTCTGTGACTGAAAGCTGAGCTATGTACATACCACATTTCACCTGACAACAATAATACCCTAGGCCCTGGAGCAAAGGGCACACAAATTAATTCGTGTTTAATTCGTGTATAGTTTAAGTTTAGAATCGAAGAGCCCATCCAGCCTTGTCCTGACTAGATTAGATTGTAGTGAAGCTTGAATGAGGTGATATATGATTAGATGGATGGTAGATGGATGGAGAGAGCGAATATCAATGTATGTAACTATATGGTAGATTAATTCTCAGTTGGAACCACTATTATTCTGTACACCACCAGCAGAGCAGGGAGTAAATCAGAGCATTTTCTGTTGAGTCAAACCTAAGGTTTCCACATCCCTGGAGCAAGTTTTGATGCGATATTTTTGAATTTGTAAAAGATTTTAAGGATAAGAAGAAAAGGCTCAAACTGCAACTGCTTTTCCATAGATGTTTAGCTGGAATAATCGAAATCGCATTCACCGTAGCATATAAAGATAATCAGAACACATGCAAACACCCCAAAGCGACATATCCTACCCCCGCCCCCTATTATAAATGTGTATTTTACGATAGCCCTAGCGAATCCTTCCTAAACTAAGTCAAAGACACTGAAACGTAGATAAACAAATATGTGAAACATATTAGCTATAGTGCATTTTGATTTATATGAATGTATTCCGATTGTTTATGATTTGTATTTGTATTAAATGTGCATTACATCAAAATCAAACTGAGTTTCATTCCCACGAACGAAACAGCATTCGATACGCCTTCAGCCACAAATTGACACTCCCGCGGGACCAATGAATCGAATGGGACTGATGAAGGCGTCAAGTTGACGTCAACAGACTGCGTCTGTCCTTTGAGTCCCCTCCCTATCAGTCCAAACTCTGGAGCAATCAGACTGTCTGTCAGGATGCCACCCTCGCATTGATTTCCATGTGAAATTCCACTCAATTAAACATTCAGCGAGCAACGATGTGAGCACTCCCTATCAAGCCCAGCAGTGGTTGAGTACCCAACGATTTTGCGGAGTCTAAGATACCCTAGAAAATGGTCAATTTAAAGGATAAAGTGATGAGCTGGATTGAAAGCTTGTGTAGTTGCGATTTTTAAGCACAGAAGTCGCCAATCAACAAAAAAAGATACTAACTCATTTCCCTAATAATTATTATTTTAGCTGCCTGTACACGAATATTTGACATAATCTTTTGCCCTATAATAAAAATAAGGTGCTACGAGTATTACCTGAAATCTAAATAATTACATTGAATATTATCTATGGAATAAGTGAACTAGTACTAGCAATAGTATTGTTGGTAGCTCCATTTATTATTTTCAGCCAGAAAGCACATTCTCGACTGGTCATTTAAAGTTCACAGCCTTTCAGTTTCAATAATTGCAGTGAAAGACCAAAATAGATTTTTCCACATTGGCAAGTGGGTAGATAAAACTGCAATTGAAATGTCACCGCCCACGTCCACGTCCATGTCCACGTCCACGACTACAACCTACAACTTCGTTCACGTCCGCCCACTCACTAGTGTGAGGCACACAGCCCGTGGGCTCCCCTGAGAGTGGACTGCAGCGTGGGTGGCCCTGGCGGCGTGTAATTCGGGCCTGGTGCATTATCGTCATAAGTTAAATGATAATTATTTCAGGGTACTTGGCGGATTAATGCACGCTAATGCCGCGCAAATTTGTGCTTCAAGAGCCCTTGAAAAACGGAATGCGCTGAGAGGGGAAAAAGAGGCCCCTACAAAGTCGCGAACCCAAAGAAACAAACCCCGTAAAAAATGATCAGAGTCCAAATTGCGACTACTCAGCGTCTCTTAATTTTATTTCCAGCTTTAAGAGCTCGTAAAGTAGCACGGAATCCGTGCCGGCGTAGATGGTGGAGGCCGTTTAATGGATTTCCTTTGCCCCAGCTCCACTCCAGTCCCAACCCTGTCCCTGTCCCTGTCCCTGCCTTTACCACTCGCGACCCCTCCACTCGAGAAAAGTTACTGTAATAAACGGTTTTTGTGCGAAGCGACAACGCCGCCAACTTGAATATTTCGCCCCGACAACGCCCCCAGGGCAGTCAACAGAAGTGGAAACATCCCAGCAGCTGTAGTGCACTTTCGGGCGCTTTTAATCTCTATATGTGTGTGCAGAGGTGGCGGCGGAGGTGGAGTGGAGAGGATAATAGTTTTTTTTCGGTAAATATTTCAGCTGCTCGCCGTATGCAAAGGCACACGGGGGCTGAAAGGCACTCAAAAGTGCAGGCCTACAACGGAAAAGCACCTGAAAAAACCCCATTCACATTTGTTTGTTCATTGGTCGGACATATCAGCGGAATAACAAAGAAAACAACAGCCGCAGTTGGCGTTGAAATGCTTTTGGTATCGAATGAAGCACATCCTGAAAGAGAGAAAGCGACGATGACATGCCCTGCACCCAGTTGGAGCGATTGTCCGACTTTACAGTTCAAATAATTGTTAGAAAAACTCAATTTGCTTTCGGACATCTGAAAACCTAAAATACATCTCTACACTTAAAAGAAAGTGGCTCTAAAAGAGTTAGTCAAAGCAGAAAATTGTCTATGCAAAAGCCCCAGGGCGAAATTAATTTTCTAAGAGAGAAAAAACGTGGCATAGGAAGATGATTGCTCTTACACGCTCTGGATTGATTCGGATGGGCGGAGAGAATAAAAAGGAAGAGAATATAAGAAATTGAAGCAGTAGAGGGAAATTCGTTTCAATGATTGCAGTTTTTACGGTTGCATTAAGCACCTACAGACCTAGAGACTTTACTTTCCTGCCTTAACTGGAAGATTTAGTTTCCCATACCAACTATAAATGCAGGGTATGTGCGGTGCCAGCACACCCCGAATTGGCCTTGGCTTTCAGCAAACGGACAAACAAAATGCATGTATAAAATATTTTCCTGGGTGTGCATATCGGAGACGGGGAATGGAGAAATCATGCCAATTGCAATGAGAACCGTGCGCATTGATTGCATTGATTTATGTTCCAGATGCTGCTGGATGCTGCTTGTTGCGCATTTTATGGCCATTTCGATTGGCTCTTTGGCTGCTGCACAAAAGGCAGCTCTGAATGCCATGCAATTCCGCAACATTTTAAAGCAGCTTTAACGCCAAACCAGCACACAAACAGAACGCAATCTGCAGCAGCAAAATCAAATAGCCAACTATATTATATACATATGTATGTACATGCACATATACGTTGCAGGTATATATACATAGGTGGGAGAGAAGCAAAGATACCCCTTCCCGGGCGATCTATTGAATGCGATTGACAAATTGTCGAGCATATGAAATCTGCCATTAGCACACACGCCCCCACCTGACCCTCACTGGCCATGCACACGGGGTACACATATCGCTTTGATGCTAAATTATATGTGGCACTGTTTGGTTCCTGTGTCAGTCCTTTGTACTGCTCCCAGACCAGAGCCAGGAGCCAGCCGAGCTGTTTGCCATTCGCATGACAGTTTCAGCATAAACCCACAAACACACACACACACACACACACAGAAAGCCCTGTGGGAGACACCCTTGTGTGTCGTAACAATGCTTACATGACAGGATGCACTATCCGAAGGCAATTAAATTGCAAAACTCAAAAACGTACCCAAATGCAAATTTAATAAAGGGGCAAAAATCAAATTAGCCAACAGGTAGGTACTTGGCTATATGGCCAAGCCCTTTGACAGCCTTATTAGATTAAAGCCTTGTCGACAGACAGTCCGTGCCGAGGGTATAACATCTTCACAGGTGACATGGCCTTGCTGGGCTGGGAAGTGTGAATCGAGTCTGGGCTCATTTCATCATGATTCAGACACCATGGGCAGATGGGCATCGAAATCGAATCCCTGTCTCTGTTTAGAACTCTGCTTAAATTGTGGAAAGGAGTACGGGGGAGTATGTTTTGCTTGCCTCAGCCAAAAACACTTTACAGTTTTCAGCCACGGACAAATCATAAGTCCAGCCCCATCCCTTCTGATGTCTGCCATTCCTCCGTGGGGATTGAGTCGAGATGCTGTTGCTGGTTTCCCATATTGATTGCTTTCAATTAAAATACCGCCAGCTGACTGCCGAAAAAGTTGACACGGCATGCCTTTGTGTTAATTTAATTTCACGAGACAACTTCAAAGTTGTCGAAAGGTCGAAGGGAATGGAGACGGGGTAGAGCTGGGGTATTGACAGCCATGCCTGCGGCTAAGTCCTGTCAATGGTATGCAGGCACTCCACTCTACATAGACAGTTTTCCTTGGCCCATTTCCCAAACATTGACAGAAGAGGAAGGGAAGATCGGGACAGCCAGGGCATGGCAGGGTTGGAGAGGAGAGGAGAAGGAAATCTCGTTTTCATTCACCCCGCTCAACTTCTATGGGCTCGGATTCAGTCAACTGTAGCTCGGCTTAAAACATAAATTAGTTTTATTAACCAATTTCATGAACTCTACGGACTCTGTCGGAAAAGTTAAAGTTCAACGGGCCAGGACGAACTATTGGCCCATTGGTAGATACATATATTGAAATCTGTTTTGTATGTATGTTTTTATTATGCAAATAACTTATACACAGATCGCTCTCCCTGCCTGCTCAATTTATTCGCGGATTATGGTCAGATTGTTGCTCTTGGATTGATTTATTCGCGATGCATTCCGATCATTGGACCAGCTTAAGCATCCATTTGAGGGCTTTGGCTGGCTCGAAAATGCAGCTGCCCCTGAGTGCATTATTTTTCCCGTTTCCATGGCAATGCTAGCTGACCACTTTGCTGCTCAGAGCCTTTAAGTCTGGGCCATCTAAGCTTTCATTATGGCCATCGAAGGCCGATAAGCTCCTTGCCTGTAGCCACGACACCGACAGGCACTTCCAGAGAAATATGGCCAGCCATTTATCTAGGGGAATGGCGGCTGAAGTATGCATTCCGCTTATCAAATATCATGTAATATAAATGTGCTGGCTGCTGACTGCTGACTGCTGGCTGCTGGCCCCGGCAGACACGCATAAAGGTAGTTAGCGTCGAGCGGAAGTAGAAAAGTGAAAGGAATTTCCGCAGCGCAACAAAGCCGAACGAAGGCACAAAAAGCACACAATAATCGTACAAAGGAACAAAAAGGTAATCATCTAAGCGCGATGGCGCCCGAATGATGGCAGCAAAAACTGAAACAAATGAGTCTCTATAAATACACATACACCCGTCGCAATGCTCACACGGACGCGGGACTAAGGCCGCACCGCCCAGAGCCCCCAAAAGAAGGAAACTTTTTGCCATGTGGGTGTCCATGGGTGGTGGGTCGGGTGCGTGTTTGTATCTGTGACACAATGAAAAATTCACAGCGCAAATGAGTTGAAAACTTTGCCATAAGTTTATACGAGTATGTAGGCGTACAACGTGCAATCGCAAAATTAAAGTCAACTCTTGGGCGTCTTACAAAATCTTAGAACTTTGCCCAACAGATACGAGGAGGCATTTAAAGTACGTACTCCAGTCCGAGAGGGTGAATTCAAAAAGTCAGGAGCCGTGTCATATTTGCAGGGGCGTATTTCTTTTTAGCACTGGAAAATTCGACTGATTAGAACCTAGAGAAAGAAATAAAAACCGAAACGATATTCAGTCGGCTTTTTGCTCAAAAGGTGAAGGTGGGAGTCACTACGAATAACATTTATTAAATCGATCTTTACCATAATTCCACAATGATAACTTTAATCAGAGTATCAACACTGATAGAAAAAAACCAAAGTAAAATTAACTACAATGCTATTTTTAAATACAAACATAGTAAAATTAAATAGAATTCACTTTGATTCAAATATAAATGTATTAAAATGGCTCTTTTAATACGTTCATATTTAATTTTAATACAAAACACTTTAAAATAAATATAATATATAAAATTTAAATACAAAACACTTTAAAATAACTATAATATATATAATTTAAAGATGAAATATATTTAAATTAAATATAAAATATATTAAATTTAAATATTTTCATATTTATTTCGAAATGCAAGTGAAAAATATTCAATATTAATACAACCACTCTTGGATAAAAAACAAATGCAATAAATGAGGGAAAATATTAAAATTTCAGAGCTTTTTTCTATCGGTGAACCATTTCTTTACTTTTTTTAAATCTTTGTTTATATTCCCCAATTCTGTCACTGAGTGGTTCCTGAAAGCTAATTTTCTGTAATTTGATTGTATTCGAATTTCCTTTAAAATGAAGGCAAAGTTATTATCTGTTTATTATTATTATTGATCAAATTAACATAATAAACTGGAAAACTAAACTTTGTTTTAATGGAAATTCTTTCATTTTATTATTCGGGAATGCAAATCGAAGTGCGGGAACATTTGAAGAGCATCTGTGTATCGACTTGATGGGTGCCCACACATTTGAGTTGGGTTCGAATTTTTGCTAAGGAAAGCGCTGCTTATCAGTGACAAGCCAAGGGCAGAATAGATATAGGGAAAGGACTGGTAGCTCGAATTTGTCACATTTGTCGCTGTTCCAAAATGTTGAGCAAACAATGAAAGCAAATATTTTGTAGCTCTCGCTCGACAAGGTTTTAATGTGGAAAATAAATACCAACATTCACAGACAACGCAAATGAGTGTTGTTCCAGTTTAGGGCTCCGCGATGGCCTTCTTGGCGGCCAGCTTCTGGAGGAGAGTAAAGAAGCTGAAGGCCTGCGTAACAACCTGGATGAAGGAGACTTGATAGGTGACTTGATAACCGCGCGGAGAAGCAGATAATTCTTACCGATCTCAAGCGATTCACATCCATCACATAGAATTTTCCAGCTGTGACATACACGGCCCGGCGACTGTTAACGAGAAAGATCAGGACGTCCTTGCGTAGGAGATGGGCGTGTTTCCACCATCCGCCTCTCCAGAAGGCCTCTCCGGATCGAACGCTGTGCCGACTGAGCATCTCTCCGCAGTAGGTGAACATCACCAGCTCGAATAGGGTCAGCGTGAGGTACTGAAACTGATTGATGATGCGCAGGATTTCCCGGGTGCCGGACACGCCCACGAACATCAGCAGACAAAGCTGTAGTGTGATCTGCATGGACTTGAGCAGGCAGTATGGGCTAAATAGGTTCTCCAACTCCGCGCAGCAGTACAGGATGAAGCGATGCAGGCGCACACACTCCACGAGAGCACTGTGAAACACTTTCACCTGCCCAAGATGATGGGATCCCGGGTAGATTCTTAGGAGATCTGTGGGATGCTCCTGAAGCACAGCATATTGATTCAGTTCCCGTGTGGAGGCGCCCTGGAGCAGCTCCTGTTGCAGAAGACTAACGAGGCAGGAAAACAGGACTCACCGAATTTGGTTAGCCAGATAAAAGTTCACTCACCATAGCCCCCTGATCGTCTCGCCCGAGAGCAGCTTGGAGTGCGCATCCAAGTTCTTCAGGCTGCAGTAGAGCACATCGAACTGGGCCAGCATCAGCAGGCACACGGTGACGAACAGGGTTCCACCAAAGGCGAACGTGAGGGCTACCGAAATCTGCCCGAATAGCTGAGTGGCATACACCGCCATGTAAGTGCCTGGGGCCAGGGCGTCGAAGGGATACCAGCAGGTCAGGGGAAGCGTCCGTATGCCCAGCATAAGAGGGGACAGGCCATAGAGGAGCACACCCATCAGGCAGAGGAGGGACCATGTGATCGTGAAGCTGCGTGACCACCTGAAGGCTCTCTGCGTGCTCACAAAGGTCACGCCTGCGAGCGAGTGATGGCGATACTCCCTATTGATGTGCCTCGTGAACGCCAGCAATCGCTTCGACCGCACGCACCAGTATATGTTTGCGTAGGCCGTGAAGAAGTATATGACGGTCATGGTCAGGGCATCCGTGATGGACTGCAGCTCGCCCGTTGGCAGAACGTCCAGCGTCGTCTTGGTGAACAGCAGAAACAAGTGGATCGCGGTCAAGATCACTATCAAGCAGTAGGCCTTAACCATCAGCCCGCCCACTGACCGGAGCCAACTGGGCCACCATCTGGGCCATCTCGGAAATGGCTCCATGCCCATCCCCAGCTGCAGGCGCATCAGCAGTCCAAACCATTCCGTCTCACGGACAGGATCCAGTGACGCATCGTACCTGGTGTCCGCATCAATGTTGCCGTGAAACTGAAGACTGGCCATATACTCAGACTTGGACGCGCAACCAAAGTGCGTACCTGGAGGCTTCGACTGGCTATTTAAGGAACCCTAAATGTATGCACTAATGAGTTTTCAAAAGTTTCCCCCTCGATGGTGTCTGTAGAGGCGTGTCTTATAATTAACATTTTCGTGATTTTGTCGTTGTTGTTGCTAACTAAATGCTTAATTGACTTTCCCCTAAAGTTTCTTAATAACTACAGCAGGATAAAGAAGGAAGGTATAACATGAATTTCTTAATCATACTCATACTCATACTTGTACTCGTGTGTAGTTTTACTTCAAACTCAAAAGAAATACAGACTTGAATAGTACACCCATATCTATGCATATAATCGTCCATATAGTATGTATAAATGAGTTTTCTATCCACGCAGGATCAAATACATATTCACTATTTATCTACTTACCCACAGGGCAGCGTCTTACACACAAAATTCTGTTGCTCTAGTTCTCTAGGAAACGCTTTCTTCTGACTATACTCTTTGCGTGCTGGCTATAAAAAATATACATAAATCAGATGTGTATGTATGTATGTATATGCCTATCAAGAGTTCTCAAAATTCAGCTAACTTTGAACTGAATTCATTCTAACCTGACCTAAACAAACAACATGGCATCGTTTTTTTATTTAGCTCTTTTTATTGGAGATACAAAATATATGGGATAAAGGAAATTTAATTGAATACGCTAACGTCACACTTGACCTTTGGCCGTCAAGTGGGGGATTTATTCTAAGAAATATTTGCAGTAAAATTTTGCATTTATTGAATGGGCAAATAGGGTGATTTAAGTGCCCTACGGCCTTGCTGGTAGCGTGCCACTCCGTATCGATGGAATTAAGCCTGGAAAATTGCTCATAGAAAATGCTAATTACCACGTGAACTTTGCACACCTCACAGGTGGCTAAATTCTCCGTGCGGAACACCAGACCATATGTTTGCGTGTCGTGATCATGTAAATTTCTTGTACGCTTGTTTCTAATTCTGGTGAGGCATTTAATTAGACCTCAGCCCCATGCAATTAATTTCACAAAATATTTAGAGAGCCATTGAGGTAGACAAGGGGGGAATCAGACAGAGAATACCCGTACCGAATTCTTCAAATGCTCCAGTAAGTACTCGTGTACAAAAATGTGCGCAAGTTTTGGCGAACATCAAATATAAATGCACACTAATTTAATTCCCTCTGGGCTGGCCCGGCCGAGACCCGGGATTCAGTGTATTTCAAGAAATTGTTACACACTGTTGCCATAATGGGCATGAAGTGCCAAACCCGTACCCCGCTCCTGCCTGAGTTATCTCGCATGCCTGGCCGTTTCTTGGCCAAAATTGTTGCCAGCCTGTAAACGAGAAAACTTTACACCAAAGCGCGCTGTATGCTTGAAGCTGAGTTTGGGCCGCCTCTTGGAGCAGAGTCTGGGTCTGCCTCTGTGCAATACAAAGTCAGTAACATTAAATATGTGCAGACACACTCGTACTCGTACTGGTACTCGTATCCGTAGTCTGCTCTTCAGTCAGCAGCTCTTCAGTGTGTCAGACTGTGCTCACGCATGTCGAGTCTTGTTCCAACTGAAATTTACCTGCTGTGATTTATTCAATCAACTTGTGCGTCGCACCAAAACAGCGCGAGCTGCCTTTATTATTTAGACATCTTTGTTGTCGCTGGCGCTGGCGCTGCCGCTGCGCCTTATGGGAGTTTAATGTCACTTGCCTGGCTAAGCAAACTTTGCTGCCACATTTAATCTGCATAATTTTTATGAAAATTACCAAAGGAACAAAAAGAAAATACGAGTACGCAAAACAGCTGCCGAATCAGATACATTTTGAGGCATAGACGAATACGTGAATAGACATAGCTTCATGCAATACATACATATTTTTAGCATTTGATGAGCTGCTTTAATCGTGGCGTACACTAATGAAAAGTAAAACTCCTTAAAGTCCTACGAGTATTATGCATAATCACATTGAATAATATTATACGTACGTTTATCATCGTTATAGATATCCTTTGCCATGTGAACTAAAATCTGAATCCATAAATTGATTGGATGGAATTATTCCTTACGACCAGCTCCGACATTTTTATGTTCGAGCTCTGCTCACTTTAATCTTTATTCATAGTTATGTGTACGTGTGTATGTATATTTTACGAGTAGAACCATTTCATAGCTATTCATGACATATTTCCGTAATACAATGCTTTATGTTTTGCGTTAGTGCCACCTGGCGTATGCGCAATTTTTAATTAAATTCGTTCAGCACGAAACAAAAAAAAAAACAATTTAGCACATTTTTCGCCAGCTGGAAAAATGTTTTTAGAGCTTTGTCTGACGACCATTTCGTTTCATCCCATCCCAACCCATCCCATTTCATATCGTCCCGTCCCGTCGCAGTCCCCACACAAACGCCTTCCCGTGCTGAGTTCAGTCCGATTGCATTTTGCAGCAAACTTTTTAATTAATTGCGCTTGCCAATTTTTCGGGGAAGTCAGCGCTTTTATTTGCCAACGGAGGTCCGAGTGGAGAGGGCTGACGCGCAGAGGGCGGAGAGTGGACCACATGAACATCGCTAATTTGCTGCAGCCAGACAAGGGGCCCTCTTGTCTCTTCTCTGGTTAGCACCACCACCAGTTCCCACGGTGGAACGCTAGAGCGTAGGTAGTCAGTCAATCAGTAAGCCATTTGACGTTGGTGCCAGCCGGGAGAACGTAGCAGGGTCACAGCAGGCTCCTCGGCAGGTCCGACAGTCACGCGCTCCGCTCGCCCCATGTTTGCTAATTTATGCGCCGCTGCAGCAACAGCCGCAGCCGCAGGGCGAGCGGCTAAAAGTTTGGCCACTGACGCGGCAACCGGAAGGGGACCACCAGGCGACACGGAGCACAGTGGAAGTGGGCATGCCTGTATTTGTTTTCGCTTCTCTTGTTCTCGCTTTAAACTCTGCTCTTACTTCAGTTCCGAATCCGATTCGTCCCCCCGCCCCACATTCATTACACATTGATGGCACCCGTCCACGTCTCCATTCTGCTTAGTTCCCGCTCGTATCCACATCTCCCACTCCCACTCCCATCTCGATCCGCTCCCCGTTTACAGTTGAATGTTGCCTTTTCTTCCTCCGGCGGCGGCACAAAAAATTTGTCAAACAACAAAACTTTCTTCAGTCACATAAAAGGATGAGGGCCGCGAAGTTGAAACACATTTCCACTTTTCACGAGGGCACAAGGCCATTTAGGATCGAAGGCCCTCTCCTGAGGGAGGGTCGAATGCTTCAAACTTTCAGTTGGGTCCGGTATCTGATACATCTGTATATCAGAATTTTAACAAGTCAAAAAGCTGAGCTTGGGCTGTTCCAACTACACCATAATTGTAAGATCTCGCTTAGATAATTATACTTGCTCTGAACTAGTATTTATTGGTATGCAACAGCGAAAATAATAACCAATTTAATTAAATTTGGAACAGCAAAAATAATAACAAATTTAATTAAATTTGGAAATAATAATTTGTTCCTTCCGCGCATCCAGACAAGCATGCACGATGTACGTACATATGTACATACATATGTACAAACTTAAGCAACTATGCAACTAAGCAACTGATATGTCATGTTATTTAAGGTATGAGCATCGCCATTCGATTAATGTAACTTCTTTATTTAAGTTTAATACAATTTGATTTAAATTTTATATAATACGAAAATGTTGCTTTGGGGCGCATGATTACAGATACGCTGACGGAGTGAGTACGCAAGAGCACCTATGTACATATGGACGGGAAGAATTATTTTATCGAATAAAATTCATTCTTTTACTGTCGTACTGTTTTACCCCCTAATAACTGGGTTATTCTATGTCCATATGTCTCCTTCAGTTACCGCCACTTGCCTGAACAATGTCTTAAATTTATTTCATTTTGGTCGTTTTGTACTGCAATTTTGCTCTGCATGGTAGAAAAGTTTTTAATGCAATTTTGTGATTTAGTTTGGGGCCCCGAAAATAGTGAGCATTACGCCTACACTGATAAAAACATTCCGGCGCTGTGGTTGGGCCGACTGAACTGTTGGGTATGCAGCGCCTTTAATTTTGTCAGTGCATAGTAAACTTTGTGAGCTGCCAAATTGAGTTTGGAAGTTGCAAACTGTCTCAACTGACGACCACATATGAGTCTAATTCAATTTGAGGTAAGCGGACAGGCACTTTCGACTCCTCCACGCCACGCGCCACCCCACCCCGCCCCATGTTAACTACAATAACAATTAGCATTAACATTGATGGGGTCGTGGTCGGGGTCGGGGTCTGGGATCTCCCTGCCTGCGGTCGGCTTTTGTCGAGTCGGCATCGGCGTCAGCATCGGCCCTTCCCATCCCATATTGTGGTTTGTTTGCCAGGTTTTCCAGATAAGATTTGCGTTCAGGTCCCGCGCGGCGCGTGTCTCGTCAAATGAGAGTAAACTTAATTACGCCTAGGATCTGTATGCTGCAGCAGCTGCTTGTTAATGCGGTTTTCCTGCTTCTATCCTGCCATCCTCCCATCTTCCCATCCGCCATTCCGGGCTTTGAGGAATGTTTTGTTTATTAGCCAGCTCTTTCACGTAGCTACACACATATGTATGTACATGTACATATTCGTTCGAGTGTGTTCATACGGGCGTCTTTGCAAATGTTTTACTGTAATTAACGCGCCAGGCATCCAAGCCCACAGCCACAGTGCATTGTTGTAGCTCGACCAAGTGTTACCTGCTCTGTGGCTTGGCGAGAATTGAGACAAAATTGTCGAAAGTGTCGTAAAGTGTATCACAATTAAGAGAAAAGGACTCCAAAAGAGATTAACGATTCGTATGTAAATTGTAAATAAATAATTTAATGATTTTCCCCAATTATTTCGGCCTCAGCCCACCCATAAGTTAAAGTTAATTAAAGTCAGCTGTTAGTTCTTAGTCGAACTTACTAAGGTATGTTCTCACTTCACTTGGGAAACCAAATTAATGTCTGATTTTAATGCAGTCGTACAAAGCCAGCGGTCTGCAAGTGGCGTAAGTACGAGCAGTGCCCTTCGAAACAGAGGCCTTGACTGCATCGGTTAACTTGCGAGAGAAGGCACAGTTGAAGCACAAGCTGTTTCTGCTCCTCGTTTTCAGGTGGCTGCTGCCTTGATATTCAATTAATCACATTATGCAGGCTGTCGGGAGCGAGAACAGAACCCTGCCCGAGTGTAGCAGCGAAGCCAAGCCGAGCAACATAATCAGCCATAACCGACCTGAATGGAAACAACGTCTCGGCTTGTTATACAAATAGCTGGTTGCTAGTCAATTAATGGCACTGGCCAGGGAAATCCAACTAAATATTTTATTATGATCCAACGTTTGTCTTGATTATGCTCCAGTCGGCCGCGCGAGAGGGGCGTTGCCGGCGGGCAACGGTGGATGGGCGCATAACTAATTGAAAACTTGCAAAACTTTTCCTCATTAATAATAAGCCAGACCAGAAACCCAGAGACCCAAAGAGCCTTGGCGACTATTTGCCTAAGAGCTTGAGTAGTTGTCGGAGTCCAAGTCGAATCGGAGTGGAGTGGAGTGGCCTCTGCTCTCCTCTTTGACTGCGTCATCTTCTCATCCGTCAGTTTGATTTGTTGTAAATGATTTAATTACTTATTGCAAAGCGCTCCGAAAGCTATTATTAAGTTGGCTGCCCGCCAGGCCGCACTAAACACGCGTATTAGATTAATGTTGTGATTACACAGCCATCCCTGACCGGAACCATCTGCAGCAACGGCTGTTCCCTGTATTTCACAGCGTTAACAAGTCGCAATCACTTTTTGCACACTTTTCCTATCTTCACTGAGGTCGAGTCCGCTACGGCAAGAACCCTGCTGCTATTGAATTATGTATATTTTGCTGCAAGTTGCAACCGGAGACCCTCAAGTAAAATGGAAGCTTAAGGCGCTGCTGTCGAGATGCCAATCTGTTTCTTTGTCGGAAGTTGGAATTTTGTACACACAGATTACGGTGGGCAGACTCAAGGGAAAACAAATGGATTTATTATTATTTCAATTATTATTTATGCTTCCATTTCACTTAAGTTTAGCATATAGATAAAGAGTAGCTGTTAATGATTATGTATTGGATGCAAATAAAATAATTTTAAAAAGAATCTTGTGCCCAGCAGAGTTTATCTTTCCAAGTCTATAAATAAGTTGGACTTTGAAAACCGTCCTATATACTGCAGTATATCGGAGTAATATTAATAAAAATGTTTTAAAATAGAAACAAAAATAATAAAAAATGTTACAATCCTTCGAGCCGGATTTGAACCAGCGACCTATGGATTTCTATTGCATGTGTTTCCATCTACAGTCCACCGCTCTACCAACTGAGCTATCGAAGGTTGAATTTGTCGGGTGCTATTGTGGGTTTTGTATGTGCGTGCAAGCGAGACAACTACTAAATGTCGCGCCGCGCATATTTCATTTATACCGCTGAACCGGCGCAACAGACCAAAACAAACAACTACAACAGCAATAATGGCAAACAGAGGAGAGAGCTCACAGCTCACAGTATGTGGTTAATATTGCAACAACGTCTTACCAGCCTTTGATTTAACTAGTTGCTTTAATCTTCAACATCGCACTGAACAATTTTACTATGTAAACAGAAACGCCAATGCTGCGTGCCATCAGAGCGCGCGTCATTGTGCTTGCATTGATATTTTTTTTTTTAGTACTTTTAATGTAATTATTACTATTAGATGCCTTATGGCGATGATTCAAGTTATTCCATATCGGCTTCATATATGTATGTATATTCTGTAATATAATATTTATTTATATATGTATGTACATACATATGTAGTGTGTATTATTTATGCATTTATATGAAATGTATATTTTTATGAGAAGGTGATTAAGACGAAGACAAAGAAGGAGGATCATTATATTTTTTTTACAATTATTACATATGTACACATACATACATATGTATTTACTTACACTGATAGAAAACAAAAAAGTAAAATTAACTACAATCATATTTGAATTAAAATAAATAATAAAATAATATATTAAATTTAAATAAAAGCACTTTAAAATAAATATAATATATTAAATTGAAATATTTTCATATTTATATTAAAATGTAAGTGAAAAATATTCAATATTAATACAACCACTCTTGGATGAAAATCAATGGCATAAATGAGTGAAAATATTAAAATTTCTAAACTTTAGTTTAACTTAAGCTAATGGTTTCGGGTAACCACAGTTAAAAGAACGTTATCCCTTCTTTTCTATGGTTTCTCAGGAGTTGGAGTTGATATTGAGGAAGCTCCAGGTCACCCTATCGCTGAAAACTGAGCACTGAAGTTCGATGAATGTGCTAAATTGTTTGAGCATCATTCTTCTCCTACAAAGTTCGCTGAAACGCCCAACCCTACAAAGTTACGCATATTTCTGGCCACTTTGGGGAAGAATTCAGACCCCTGCTATTGGGGCCATTCCCATCAAGGAATTCAATCAATTATGTTGTGTGTGCGCAACGTACACCGGGACCTAGTGGAGGCAGAAGAGGTAACTGGAAGCCATTATAGCCATTTGCAAGCCGGCAATTTACGCTGAGAGTGGACTGTCAGCTAACGGACCCCCAGCAAAAGTGAAACAAATTCAATTTACGGCATGGAAAATGCAACAAAAATTACATTTTTTAATTGGAAAATTACAGCAACGAGACGGTTGAGATGAAGTGCAACGTGGGCAGGACAAGAGCTGGAGACATTGATGGAAGATGAAGCGTGACCTTCATCACCTTCGGTTCACCCGGCACAGGGGATAATTCCTCAATTTGAGAGATATATTGCCCTTGACCAGGAGCTGATCCAGCCGAGCCTCTGTGCTGATGCTATAGCATCGAAATATCTTAGCCAGCAGCAGCTTCATCAGCATCTGGGCATACCGGTAGCCGATGCACATGCGCAGACCCTTGGTAAATGGCACAAAGGCAAAGGCATGGCGGGGAGGCGCCTCTGGTCCGAAGTGCGCGTCCGGATTGTAGGTGCCGGCCAATGGTCCCCACACGCGCTCGTCCCGCTGCATATTGTAGATGTCGATGCCAATCTGGGTGCCGCTTGGGATCAGAAATTCGTCGTCATCCCGGCGGAGCTGAAAATCTTGAGCTGCGGAGCGAAGGACCATGGGAACGGGCGCAAAAAGCCGCATAGCCTCGTTGATTGCCATTTCTGTGTAGGTGAGGCGCTCCAACTGATCCAACGAAATGTCTCCGTAGGGCGGCAGTTCGGCCATTAACTCCTCATGGAGCTTCTCCTGGTAGCTCGGATGCATGGCCAGGCAGAGGATGGTGAAGTAGAGAGCCGTCGATGTGGTCTCGAAGGTCTGTCCGAGGGGAAAGCAAAACCCACTTTACCCTTGAGGCTTTCAATTAGAATCTGCCGTACTTACCGCTGCAATGGTAACATTCGCCTCATCTCTGACATCCTGCCAACTCAGTTGGCCTCGCTCAACATGCTCCCTCACCTGTTCGATGAAAATGGACTTGGACTTACTCCTCGGCTCCAATGGCAATGGCTCTCTGGTGGTGTCGAGATCCACAACCGAGACGATCGGTGCCAGCAGCTGTGGGAACATGCAAATCGAGGGTCATAGGTCATACGAATGGCACGGAATCGGGCATCAATGTACCTGCTCCACGAACCCAAGGAGAACGCCAACAACCTTCTTCTGTTGGCCAAAAATCACCGAGCGTCGATAGATGAACTCCGGATAGAGCCAAGGCGACAGCATTCGCTTCACACACACCTCCGTCAAGCTTTAAAGGATAGATACATACATATGTACACAAGCAAAAAGTGTTAAACTCTGCAACGAGGTGGGTATCGATGCTCTGTCAAGGGAGTAAGGGAGGACGAGGACCCTCCCATCGGTCCAGAACGTGTCGCAATGCAAAAGCCTTTCCGCCCGAGTTGCTGCAAGATTGTAATTAGCTAATAGCCAAGAAAAAAACTGGTAGGACAGAGACGCTGACATGATACTTGAAAGTCTATGCTGATACAGCCAAAGAAATAGAGTCTCCAAAGCGAAGATGGTTACTGGTTATTAAGCTGATTGCTTTCGGTAGACGTATGCTCTGCCCAACTCCATGTAGGCAAGGTCATCACAGCTTCCAAGGACTGACTACTTGCATTTAAATTACGATATAAATCACACACTCAAGGAAACACACGTGCGGTTTCTTTTCAGAATAAATTAAATATTATAGATATATTTCCCATCACGCAATGACTCACCCATTGTAGGCTTCGAATATGGCCGCAGAACCGTCATGCTGGAAATTCATTTTCCTGCCCATGGTTGTCTCTGCATCAGAATTATGAATTACGCACTTCGAAAATGAGATGCAAAAGGATTTCGTGGGTACTCACGACATGCCGCTTCCAGGACAATCTTCTTCAAGATCTGATATATCTCCAATTCCTTGCCGTGCTGTACACCCTCCAGATCCAGCTTCTGCAGCAGCACCTCCGCCTCAGCATTGAAAATGGGCAAAAAGTTGCAGAGGATCTGACGCCCAAATGCTGGATTGATGAGGCGACGATGCTTGTGCCAGCGAGGAGCGCTGGAGGTGAATAGCCCGTCGCCTATCGCCGAACTCAGGAAGCGGTAGAAGTCTCCCTTGTTGGTGCAGTGGTTCGAGTTGAAGATTTGCTCCACAGTTTGTGGGTCGTTGACGTAGAGGAAGCAGCTGGTGCCCATCCAGGAGATAAAGGGAGCCTTGAACTTGTGCGACAGTCCGTCCATGTACTGCAGAAAGGCTGCAAAAGACAGTTAGCCCTTAGCCTGGACTGGCTTCTCTCCGGCCGCTCTTACTCTCGGGATTCATCATTTGCAGCCCCATGCCAATTAGTGGCCAGCCGATTGGTCCCCTCAGCTGCCAGGCGGCCTTGTAGTACCGTCGCCGGGTCCACAAAAAGTACGTCCACACCAGCAGCAACCAGATGGCCAGAATAATGCAGGTGCCGAGCAGCATGTCGTTGAACTTGAGGGTCCGGTCCACAATCAGCGTCCGAAATTAATTGTTTACCGCGCAACGTTTGAGGCAACACTGCGTCTAGGCATCTAGGCATCCCAGCTCAGCCACGACACCCATTGAGGTTTCTATATGTACGAATATGTGGCTGGAGCTCAGTGTGGGGATTACGCATTTGTGGCTCTAATGCGAAACTTTCCATGCCTGCCACGTCGCTAGCCTCTCGTTAGGGGACCATTCGCATGCGAGTCGCGTGCCCCTGAATGTTATGCCAGTCAATATTATAATATGCAGTGGGCCAAAGCTGTTGGGTCAGTTTGAATTTACTCTTGTTACCTCAAAAAACTCCTTCATAAATATACATATTTGTTTTGTATACTCTCATTTTTCGTATTTATTATTGAAAAATTCAACACAAATTGGTACGAGTACATCCCGGGATTCAACCTTGATTTTGTCATCCACCTTATGGTTTTTTACTTGATGGACAAGCGTTTTCAAAAATCAATATACCCATTGGCCGAAACCCCAACTAGGCTCGACACATTGTAGCATGTTCTTGAACTTTATTTTGATTTAGTCATTGGTCAATTGTTGGGCCAACTGATACGTCATTTAGGTAGGCGTGTAAGGCTCCGTGTTCTACCCCTAACCCCCATTGATACTCATTAGGCATTCATTTGGTTTTTTAATTATGCTTTTTATTCGCTATTAATATTTTTACAAATTGTTTTAGTTTTGTTTTTGTTTATTTCAATTATGTATTAGGTTTTTTTTAACAATTTAATTTCTTATTTCCATCCGTATTTGCTTGACTCTTAATAATCCTCCTGCGGTGATTCGGTTCGGTTTCCATGTGTTATTTTAGTTCTGTTGAGATAGAGAGACACAAGCGGGCATCGTACATACATATGTACATACAGATGTACGTTGATAGGCTACTTAGTAAAACTTAGTGCGCTATGTGTTGAGTGAAGAGCGTCTCCTCCTCAGGTGTTCCAATGAGTTCTACATTTTAGGATCAGGACCCCGTATTTGGATCCCTTGAAATTCGACAAAGTTGCACTCCACTCTCTTCTTAAGTGTAAGCTACATAGGTTTAAAAAGTTTGCGATATTTATTTTGTTTTGTGGACGTTGCGTTTCCAGTTTTGTCATTGGTAAGTTTTAGTTTAGAGTTGTAAGTTGCGGTTGCATCTGCATTAGCCTAAGGGATCAGTGGAAGCCAATCGTAGGGGTTGGTGTTACAATTTTTCAATCGGGTGTCTCTCGGAATCGATAGACGTAAGTACTCTACTGCCTGACGTTGCAGCTATTACATAGTTTAGTATATAAATATATGCCAGTCATATTTCCTTAGTAGGTCTAGGTCTACCTTTCCATATGCCTAGCCGTATCGTATCTCCTCGAGGGACCTAAATTTGGCCCTGCTTTACAAATAAATTATATACCTTTTTATTGTCAAAAATATTGACGACTCGCGACGACTCAGATTGTGGATTTCCTGGCACTACACACAAGCTGTTCAATATGATTATTATTTGTCCTACTTGTTGTTATGTATATCAAGAATGATCTGCCCGAACACATACATACATGCATGCATGCATACATTCCATTCATATGTATGTAGGTAATTGTTTTTAACTATACCAAGTTGTTAACTAGGGTAGACTCTCAATCTTATGGCACCTGAATGTGCTGCATTGTTATCTTTAGAAACTTTTCGCATTGCAGATAAGATATGTACGCCCTTACAAATGCTGCTGTGGCTTGTGGTTCACTGAAGTAGAGCAGAAAAAGTATTTCCGAGAAAGTCGAAATCCTTATCTATTAAGCTGTGGCGATAACTGCCTATCCCATCATCATTGACTCCCATATGTATGTATTGGCATCGGTAAGGGCATACACGTATCGGCTGGCCGAGCATTTCATTCTTATACAAATTTATTTGCAACTCTCAGGGCTGCTGCTTATTGACTTATTAAAAATATATTCATATATTATTATTTGTTGAACTCCTTTTGCTGCATATTGTTGGTGTTTTGTTTTGCACAATAATTTCAAACAAAAGAGAAAATCCTGCAGGCTCTGTTGATCTTAATCTATGTATAGGCAACTCATGCAAATATATATAATGCATTGCATGTACATACATACATTTACATATATATTTATACAAAATAAACTTTGCTTTCACATTGACGCTTGCATAAAAATGTTAATCAAAAAACACTGGCATGGTTCTGCATGGTTCGCTTGTTTGAGTCGGGGCTTAGACGGTGCAATTGCTCGTTTTTGTTTTTGTTTTTGTTTTTGTGTGTGTGTTTGGTGTGTCTATGGTGTGGCATGAGCATTCTGGGAGGGGGCGGGGCACAAGCTAAGCTAAGGAACCCGATGCGGTTCCAGATACTGGTTAGATATTAAATGGCTTATGACCATTAATGGGATTTAAGTGGTATTTCTCTGGTTAAATGTTCATCATATCATTCCTTTATACTTAGGCACAATACATTTATTTTGTTTAATGTTCCTCTTTTCACTTGACTTCTTTTTGAAGCTGTAACTTTTTGCTAAATATTTTTGCTTTGCTTACAACTAAATACTACGCGTAAAAGCGTTTGGGTGTGTGTGTGTGTGTGTTTGTGTGTGATCAGTATGGGGATGTGTGTGTTGGTGTTGTGGCTAATTATTTAATATATTAAGCGATTATTTTTTGCATATTCCTGCAATTATTTCTACTAAAATTTAAACATTTAAGCCGCTGGCCAATCATTTAAAGCTTTTCACAATCATGTTCATATGCAAAACAAAAAAAATATGTATAATAGGATTACAAAATCGACTCAATAATAAATAATACATCATTTAATTGTATGGTTGAACTATTTCTATTGCACGCTTTGGGTCGCGTGTTGGTGTTTTGTATTAGCTTACACTCGTATAGGTAGTGAACCATCATTGATTTTCGTAATTTACTTATTTCTTTGTTCCTACCAACCGTTCTAATTGCTTAGGTTTCTCTTGTGGTTTTTGTTTTCGTTTAATAACGCAGAATGTATCACTTATAGCGGATGTGCTATCAAGAATGATAAGCGAATGGTTCCAATTAAAAAATGCTCGCTGGCTGAACGTAAAGGGACATGGACTCTGAAGTATGTTTGTTGCCAACGGTCCAAAACGCTTGGCTATCGCATCTACTCTCTGGCTTTTTCTAGACAATTACAATTTGGGAATTTATTTTTTTTTCACACGATTACAAAAATTATTGCCGCACAATTGGGGATTTCTTTCTCTTGGGGATTCAACTTTACACACATCTCTTCTATGCACTTTCAGCCTACACACTTTTCATTAGCTTGGATTTGTTTTGGTCTTCAAAACAAAATACGATACGCGCTACGTTTACTATGAATGCTACAGAGTAGACAACAACTTATGTTTTTATGTTTTTCTTCCGTGTTTAGTTTGCTTTTGTTTGTTGTGTGTTTGTTGCTGATTCTTAGTTAATTTCCTTCGAGATGATTAACTCTCCGGCTGCTGGTTGGCCGTGAACTGCGTTATGCCATCGTTTTCCATGGACTCGAGGATATCTGCCACGTACACAGCCACATCGGTGTGGCTCGTCTCGCCGCGACGTATGAATGGCATCTCCAGCAGTCGACTGTACTTGGGTCTGTCACTCTCCTTTTTAATGAGGCTGTAACAAATAGCTCAATGAAGAGGGACTGAATATACAAATTCGAATTTCTATAGTGCTTACCAAGTGTTGACGAATTCCACAAACTCTTTGGAGAACTCCATGCCATTGTAAGAGGTCATTAGTCGTGGCGGTTCGCCTTGCACAACCTATGGAATGTAAGAACCTGATAAACATGCTCCACGCTTACTTTCAAAGCGCCCAGCTCACCTGGCACAGCTGCTCAAACACCGAGTCCCATTTGCGATATGGGAAATTACCTGTCGCTACCTCCATTAAAGTGATACCCAAGGACCACACATCGCTTCGCACATCGTAGCCCTTGGCACGCTCTGGATCGATGCGCTCAGGCTGCAGAAAAATGCAAAATTGCGAAATATCAAGAGTCAATGTCATTTCGATTTTACCCGTTTCCTTACCGCCATGTAGGGTCTGCAGCCCGCATCCTTGGTCTTGGCTATCGAGTCAACCAGTTGGCCCGATATTCCAAAATCACACAGCTTGATGTCGCCTCGGCGATGCAGCAAGATGTTGCTGGGCTTCACATCGCGGTGTATTATCTTCAGCTCCTCCTTCAAATAATTCAACGCGTTCACCGTGGCAACCGTGATTTTGGCGAGGATGGACTCTGGCAAGTGGCGCTGCTGCTTCTCAAATATGTATTTGTAGAATTTGTCCAACGACGTATCCATCAGTTCCATGCATATCCAGCAATCGCCCTCCTTGAAGAGCGCTCCATAGAACTGAACAATGTAGATGCATTCATTGGACTTCATGACCACCTCTAGGTCCATGAGCAGCTGCTTTTGTTCCTTCTCGTCGACAGTAGAGCGGATGCGCTTCACTGCCATGACCTTATCCAGCTTCTTGAATATCATCTTGTTGACGGCACCAAAAGCTCCTCGGCCTATTTCGCCCTCATCCTCGAGATCATCTGACGTAAACTGATGTGTGTTCGCAGCACCCTCGCCAAACTGTAGCTTGCCACAGGCCTGCTGGCGTATACGCTCCCGATGCCGGTCTGTTGCAGTGCTGCTGCTGCTACTGCTTGAAGCCGGCGCAGTGCCGCCTCCGACACCGGCACCACCGGCACTGCCGCCACTGCTGATGGTTATCGGGGGCTGTGCACTAAAGCGCAGCGCCACATTGTTATGTTGAGATGAGGAACTTGAGCCCGAGGATGTAGACCCGGACGAAGTCGACGAGGTTGACGAGGGCGGATGGCGAATGCTGAGGTTGTTAAGACTGAGCTGATCGGGAGGGTTGCGCGAGCGACTGGGTCCAGCTGTAATTTATTAATTTGTTTTGTGCTTACTGTTTTGGCTTATCAACTTATCAACTTAGCAGTGCACTCCACTCCACTCCCCTTCCCACAGATATGCGTCAGTGGTGGCCGCACTTATGTGAGTGAGTATGTACATATGTACGTACATATTAATATACATAGCTACACATATATCTGACTGTGGTGCTGTGTGTATGTCGAGTGCGTGGGCAGAAGCAGGAAAAATAAATAATACTCACTTGCAAACAAATTTTTCGGTCGCTCGGCCATTGTGACTGACGGCTGCTTCGGGATACTAGCAGAACAGAAAGTATTGATATTGCTTTGTTGCCAAAGGACGTCTGTCGCTGGTCTTTTCAGAGGGCGCCGCGCCCCGAATACAACACGTCGACTGGGACTTTAAAAGGGCCGAAGTGTGCGCTTATTATGCCGTCGCTTGGTTTTCCAGAGGGTCCAACTCAACACTTTTCTCTTCTGCGGTTAAAGTGCACATTTATGCACTTTTTAAGTAATTTACATAAATACCCAACCAACAGAACTAGAGATGAAACATTGATTTATTTCGCGGTATCGATAGTGGACACGCCAACGGGCGATATGCGTCGACAGCTAAACACGATAACGTCCAAATATGGTCACACAGCTGTAACCAAAAAATAAAATAAACAAATCGCATAATCATGTCCAGCGGATTTGCGCGTAGCTCGTACAAGTTGTTTGTGGGCAACCTGCCGTGGACCATCAGCAGCAAGGAGCTGAAAACCTACTTCTCCCGCTACGGGCACGTGGCCAATGCAGAAGTGGTCTTCGACAAGCAGCAGGGACTGTCAAAGTACTACGGATTCGTAGTCTTTAGCCAGCGGGATGCCTACAACAGCGCCAGCAATCAGAACACCCACTTCCTCGAGGGCAGGGTACTCAACGTGCAGCGTGCCAACGAAAGTCAATAAAGTAATTTGAGGATATATTCCATATGTAATCCTAGAGAGGTTTATTTGCGTGTACCAGAGCCAAATAAATATTTCGATTGCTTCATTTTTAGTTCCTAAAACTTGGCTTCTTGCTTGGGTAGGTAGAACTTTGAGTTTGTCCCAACCACTTCCTGTACATTGGAATGTCCCCGTTCGGTGATTAGTTTCGAAAGCTCGTCCTTGATCTGCTCAACGAGATAGGGGCCCTCGTATACCAGAGCAGTGTAGATTTGGATGTACGAAGCGCCCGCCTCAATCTTCTGGTATGCATCATACCCGGATGAGACGCCGCCAACGCCAATAATGGGTACTTTTCCGTTGGTCAGCTGGTACATCTGGGCAATCATCTCTGTGGAGCGGGCTCTGAGTGGCTTTCCGCTCAAACCGCCTCCCTCAGCGGTCCACTTGGTGTCGTGCAGATTGTCCCGCGACACTGTCGTATTGGCCACAATGAGACCATCCACGCGACTCTTGTTCCGCTTAATGACTGCCACTATGTCGTTCATGTCGGAGACCTCTAGGTCGGGCGATAGCTTGAGCAGGATCGGGACATTACGGTTCTTTTCCAGACTCGACCGCGCCTCGTTCACTTGTTCGAGCAACTCGGTCAGCTTCTTCTTGCTCTGCATATCCCTTAGTCCTTGCGTGTTGGGACTGCTCACATTGATTACTAGATAATCCGCCACGGGCCCAAAGACCCTGACTCCCTGCACGAAGTCAGAGACCGGGGTCAGGGTGTCTCGATTGCGCCCCAAGTTAACGCCCACTATGACATTAAAATTCTCCTTTTTTCTCGCCTCGCTAAGCCGTTGCAGAACAGCTTGGTGGCCATCACTGTTAAACCCATAACGATTTATAATGGCTTTGTCCTCAGATAGGCGGAACACTCGAGGTTTTGGATTTCCCTCCTGGGCATTGGGCGTGACTGTTCCTACCTCAACAAAGCCAAATCCTAGATCTTTCAGTCCGGCAACGGCCTCGGCATTCTTGTCAAATCCAGCGGCGATGCCAATCGGATTGCTCAGCAGGCGACCGAAAAACTGTGTATTCAAATTGATGTCATCTTGATATTCGGAGACTGGGTGGACGCGATACTTGCACGCCATCACAGCCAAGCTGTGGCTGGCCTCAGCCGGCAGAAGACGCACGGCCGGCATAACAAACGTGCGGAAGAACCGGTCCTTGTTGTTGTACGCCGTAATACCCATCAGCAAGGCGGTGGCCCCTGCCGTGACGATTCCCAGCGAGCGCATGCGACTCTAGATGGACAAAAATAAGAGCTCATTGCTTTTTTAATCCATAATATTGCTAACTTACGAATTTCTTGACATTCGCCATCTCCTACCGTTTAATCGATCTTGACTATCGAACTAGAACCCGGCGCTTGCTTTTGTGTTAATCTTCTTCAGAAATCGCGGAGCAGAAAGATACAGTAGGTTTATTGTTAACAAAAAGGTCAGATTTCAATTTCGTTTCTCCAAATTTCGTTTAAAAGTTTATAATCCATTTTTGAGTGTATCGATAGACAGACTATAAATAGCTCACTTGCACATCTCTATGCTGAGTCAGATGTTTGTTATTGTTTTTGACCAGCTGAAACGAAACGAATTTTATAAAATAGATAAATGTATGTCGCATGAATAGCCGCAAGTTCGTAAACTTTCAAAAGCATGAAAGGCGGAACGTTTCGCAATACGCAATGGGACCCCACGCTCCTGAGCTCCCAAATCATTTCGATGCAGTTCTGCGTGTACTTCACACTGGGCCTGCTTGTGTTTGTGGCCAACAAGTTGTCTGGCGACAACTACACACTGGACCATCTATTCGAATATCGTGTATGCATTTCAAACAACAAGCCCTGTTGACATAAGCTTCATGGATCCTGTTTCCGTTTACCCATCTAGGAAATACACATATACGACCTGGGAGGCAGGCTGGTCATTTGCGCCTTTGTCGTAAATGCGTTTGTGGCTTCGCTGGCTCTGTGGTGCATAGTAAGACGGGCAAAGCTGTGTCTGGACTTCAGGTAATTATTACCCGCGCAAGCCCTTGTAGCTATCCTAATCTGTCTCTTATCTCCCCTTTCCCCGACGCAGCTGTACCTTCCATGTCCTTCACTTGCTGATCTGCTGGTGGTACAATCGTTCATTCCCCGCCAACGCCTCGTGGTGGCTGCTCAACGTCATAACAGGAACCATCATGTGCATAGGGGGGAGTTTCTCTGTCTTCAAACCGAAATGAAAGAGATTCCAGTGGGCTATGCTGCACTCAACCAAAAGTCGGACGTTTGATGGTCCCCGAATGCCATCCACTTGTGATGCTTGCTAGCTTTCCCAAGCCACCCAATTCTCTAACGTACATGTAATTTATTGTTAAACTAGAATACGATTACATAGCATATACTCTGTCGTGTGTTTGGACTAGTGTAATATCTGGTAGATGAAGGGTGGCCCGTGCTTCAGCTTGACTCCCGCTGGCACCATCCCCGGTAGCATGGAGAACTTTGCTCCTGGCCCGCTGTAATTGCGCGAAATCAGCGACCAGAAGGGCACCTCTCGTGGAACAAACATCCAGTAACTGAATGCCAGCGTTAGGGTAAGGATCAAGGAGCCCAGCACAAGCAGCATCCAGCAGAGACCGCGTTGTTGTGCCTTCTGCATATTGCCTCGCAAGCAAACAGACACACACGAAAATGTACACAGCTGATCCGCAAAAAAATTCAGCAAACAAATGCACCAAAAAATGCTCGTAATTGAACAACACCCGAATCGCTCGCGCGGGTGTGGTCGTGCAGCAGTCGCTTCCACCTGTGTCACGCCTAGTTCCTTTTTTAAATTTTAGTCAACGCAACACAAGAAAGTTGTCCGCAAGCTTCGAGCTTTACTCACTTCGCAAATTTATCTGAGAAGACAAACAAAGAATCGACAGCACGAGCTCGCTCCCCTTCCCTGTGCCAGACCATGCCCCCACAATGTACAGCGAACTAATCAGTTTTGTCTAATCTAATCTAATTAGTGTATGCGACCACGATCGTTATTTCCGTCGCCGGGCAGGCCAGACTTCGCTGTACTAGTATTCCAATTTAATTTACTCTCGCCGCTTGATGCTACCATATGTACATACATACATATGTATGTAGAAATGTTCGCTCGACTCGAAACCTTTCCGGATCGCACGCTTAAAATTGCACTGACTACTCGTAGTTGAAGCTTCGACGAAGAACACGCTGGGGGACAAAGCTCTTTCCTTAAGCTCAAAAAGGTCACTAACCGCTCTGCTATGAAATTTGTTTTAAATATTACTCACACGTATGTAAATATTTCCGTTCCCCTGAGAACCGAACCTAAATGTACGCAGCTGCGTCGAGCTCTATCAAAAATACATATGCATATGTATGCACACACATCCATACATATGTATTTAAGTGGGATGCTGTAACACACTTAAGCCAGAGGCTCCATCTTGTAGCCGTCAGCTTATAGTTCCACAGCAATAAGCTTATAGATAGATACCATTCAGTATTCAGTTTCTTAGCACTCACCTACCGTGTTATACATATGTATTGTAGGTATATGTGTGCTAACCGCTAGTTAATTCATGCACGACAATGAATAAAGGGGAACACTTTAAGTAAATGTATTAGTCGTAGATGATTGGGTGTGTTGATTTTGAGAAAAGATCCATCCAAAACACACTGACAGCTTGAACAAAACTCTACTGGAATCAACAACGCTAAAACCGCTATGAAAAATGTAGCGAATCGTGGACATAGCATGGAATAAATCAGACTAAATAGATGTTTTTTTTTCATTTGCTAAATTATTAAATTTATTTTTAGCAAACTTTTTTTTTAATGTTTTCTTTGTGTTGATTTCTTGTTTCATATAGTACATTATATATCGATTTATATATGTTAATATATATATATATCATTACTATTTATCGTTTCATGTTTAAAATCATCAATTGAAGTTCAAGTTTTGCGCCTTCATCGTCTTGATCCGCTATCGACAGTATATATATACATATACTCGTATGTATATATATATATATTTATTTATATATATTTGTATTTGAAATTTCCAAGAGAAATGATGTGTAAGAAGTATAACTTATGGACAAAAATTCAAAATTGTATCAGTTGCTTAAATATTTCTTATATTGTGGTGTTTATCATATTTGTAATATGCGTGTGTGTGTGTGTGTGTGTTTGTAAATCCTTCCTTCCTTCATTCGTTCCATATGTGTGCATCGTCTTCGCTTTGCTTCAATGAAAAACAATTTGTTGTTTCGTTGATGGGGCAGATGGGGCGATGGATGGGGGATGGATGGGCCTGAGTGTACGTACGCTCTTCGTTACATGAATAACATACTTTTTTTAAGTTTGATTTTTTACTATTTATTATTTTTGCTTCTATTGGGTATTCGGTATGGGAGCGGGGTTATTGTTGTGGTTCGAGTTCGACTTTAGGGATAGCTGATAAATGATAAATGAGGGGATGGTCTATTTCTTATTTCTGTGTGTTCATGTGTGTTGCGCGGCGCACAGATAGATCCTCTCTTTCACATTTGCTGTTCCTATATAATATATGCATGTGTGTGTGTACATAATATATAGCTGCTATCGACTGCCGACCAACGGATCATCTCTGTTTGTTATCTTCTCTTAAGTTCTCTTTAGTTAATTGCGAAAGTTGCTATGATGCGAGTGCGACTGCTGTTGCTGCTCCCTCGGCGTGGCGTACACAGCCCGTTGGTACCCCTGGCCCTGCGGATTAGGCCTTTCTCATTGAGCCCACCAATCCGGACCGTTGGTTGAGTGCGAGGCGGCACCGCCGCTGTACGAGCCGCCATAGGATCCGCCACCACCGCCGCTGGTTCCGTAGTATCCGCCACCACCAGAGTTGCCTCCTACGATCAAAATAATACAAATGTGAGCAAACATCTAGGATCCGGAACCCGCTTGTTCCACTCACCAAACTTACCATAAGAGTTGCCATTGCTGCGGAAGCTTCCGCCACCGCCGCCGGCTCCAGCGCCACTGCTGCGGGGAGGGGGACCACTGCTGCCGCGGCTACCACCGCCGCCGCCAGAGCTCTGACGGTAATCGCGTGAGCCAAAACCAGAGCCAGAGCCATAGCGTGCGCCAGGACCTCCGCGACGCTTTGCTCCGCCGTGTCCACGATCAGAGCTCATCAGATCCTCCAGGAAGTTGGGAATCTCCTGCTTCGTCTCAATCAGCAGCTCCAGCAGATCCGAGCAAATGTTGCGGTTCTTTTCGTTGAAGAAGGACGTGGCAACGCCGAGATTGCCCATACGGCCGGTACGGCCAATGCGATGGACATACTCCTCCACATCCGAGGGCAGATCAAAGTTGATGACATGCTTTACATGTGGAATGTCCAGACCACGGGCAGCCACAGCGGTGGCCACCAGAATCGGGCAATCGCCGGAGCGGAAGCAGCGCAACGCCTCCTCGCGCTCCTTCTGGGTGCGGTCGCCATGGATGCTGGTCACCGGATGGCTGCACTGATAGAGGAACTCCTCCAGTGAGTCCGCCCCCTTCTTTGTCTCCACGAAAATGAGCGTCAGACTTTCCTTGCTGTATTCGGGGCCATCGCGGATGGACGAGAGCAGATCGAGCAAATACGAGCGTTTGTCCTGCTCGTAGACCCAGAGAATGGTCTGAGTAATGTTCTCGGACGTGGAGCCCACTCGGCCCACAGCGAGGAAAATGTAATTGCTGAGAAAATCGCTCGCCAGTTCCTGAATCTGCTTTGGGAATGTGGCCGAGAACATAAGCGTCTGACGCTGGCCAGTGGGTGGCATATTTAGCTGCTCCACGATACGACGGATCTGCGGCTCAAAGCCCATGTCCAACATGCGATCGGCCTCGTCCAGCACCAGGAAGCGAATGTTTTCCAGACCCACCTTGCCGCGAGTGATCATGTCCTCCAATCGGCCGGGAGTGGCCACAATCAAATGGCATCCCCGGTCCAGCTCGCGCATCTGCTCGCTGGTGTTGTTTCCGCCGTAGAGTACGGCCGGACGCATACGAGAACGGTAGGCGAACTTCTTGGCCTCCTCAAAGATCTGGGTAGCAAGCTCGCGGGTCGGTGCCAGCACCAGACCCAACGGATACTGCTTGCGCCGGCTATACTGTCGATTGTTCTGCGGCGGCGCCGACATTCCGTGCTCGTACATCTGGTTAAGGATGGGCACGAGGAAGGCGGCCGTCTTTCCGGAGCCGGTCTGGGCACAGGCCATCAGATCACGACCACTGATGATGATCGGTATGGCGTGCTTCTGCACCGGTGTTGGTTTGTCATAACGCGCAAGGCTCACATTGTTGCGAATAATCTCCGTCAGCTGCACATCATCGAACGTTGTAATATTGGGTGGAACATTCTGGCCCGTCGCCTCCACGGGTATATCCTCGTATTTGTCAAAATTGATGCCTGTGTTGCCAACGCCGAACAGCTCCTGCTCCAAACGCTCGTCCCTGGCTCCCAGTTTTGTGTAGTCGGTGTTGCCGCCTCCGCCTTCCTTCCAGCGACTATTGTAGCCAGAGCCGCCTCCGCGTTCGCCGCGATTGTTAAAGGATCTGTTTCCGCCGCCTCCTGGGGCTCCGCCTTCGACGCCACCCTCAAAGCCGCTTGGGCGCTCTGGCTCCTGCCAGCGGTCATTGCGCGGCTGCTGCGGCTGCTGTTGGCCCTCTTCGGGCTGTTCGTCAAGGGCAGTACCACTGCCGCCTTCACCACCGCGATACGAGGGACCTCGCCGATCCCCACCAAAGCTTCGTCCACCGCCGCCTCCACTGCGGTTCCAGTCGCCTCCACGACGCGATTCAAAATCTCCTGCGAACAAAAGAGTTATCAAATGAGATGAGAAGCTGGACCTGCAAGGTTCAAACCGCAGACCTACCGTTGTAGTTATCCTCAAAGCGACCACCACCACCTCCTCCACGACGTCCTCCGCCGCCAAAACTTCCGTACTCGCCGCTCTGGCGATTGTAGCCACGACCACCGCCGCCGCCGCCTCTGCGATACTCACCGCTGCGGTTCTGCTGCGGTTCCCTGCTGTCGGCGCGCGGATTAGCGGCTCTCGAATCAAAGCCCTGGCCTTGGCCCTGGCTATCTACCTCCGCTGCGTTGTTGTTGCCACCACCACCACGAAGATGCGGGGGCACATAAACACCACCGGTGACCGAGTTAGTGGAAGTCTTGCTTGTTATGGGGCCGCTGTAGTCAGCTGAGCCGCCATTCAAGTCCAGACCAGCAACCTGAAACGAGAAGCAATTCGTGCGTGACACGAATGACAGAACCGTGAGTACAGATACAATTGACGTCGTGTGTGCAAGCTCCTCAAGTTCAACGAATTGCAACCCAAACCGATGGCATAACAAGTTTTCTCCTAGAACTCCATCTGATCTCTCTTTATTCTCTTCACCCACCTGGCAACATGTGCGATTCATTTCTGCTTTACCACACACCCGAACACTCGTGCACACGGTGTAGCCGCCCGCACATATACACAGAGGCGCAACTAGTTTAAACTTTAGAGCCTCGATTTTCGGTCTTTGCCATTACACAGAGAGGGTGCCCGCCTAGCAACACAACAACAACAGGGCCACCCACAGACGCACACACACGCAAAATCTCAGGCGAGCTTCATTGTGTTGGTAGGAGGTTTCTTAGCGGAGAACAATAAGCCCAGCTGTGGATCGAGAATCACTGAGCAGTGTGGAACGCGAGTTGTAAAAATAAATTTTAAAAACAGAGTGTACGTCCATTTGAAATCGGTTAAGGAATACCAAGCACTGAAAATACAGTATATCACAATGCAGTTCTCTTAAAAAAATAAATCCAGTAGTTGCTAGCTGTTGTTATATTATATATTTTCAAACATCACTCTCTACATTTGTCATACACAACCCACAAATTGGCCCCTGACAACCCTATTTACAACACTCAGCTTCCACATGTGCGCGCAAGCGAGAGAAAAAGAGCAGAACACTGAAACACGCACACACACTCAGAGCAACGCACTGGTTTAGAATTGCGGCGCTGCTCACACACTAACACACCAAAATACGGGAACTTTCACACACGCACACACACACATGTCGAATTGGAAGCAGCGAGCAAAAATTATACAAAAGAAATTACAAATGGGAATAACGAAGAAGAACTTGGACACATATACAAACGAGACCAGTGCACGTACACAATTCACCGTTGTAAGAGAACGATACGCTTGACAGCCAAAGACATTTGTGTGTTATGAAATCAATAAATTTTTAGCCGAACACTGTCCAATAACCGCATGAGCCTCGTCATACACACTCTCGCACACACACACACACACAAATACAGTCGAACGGATATACACACACATATGTAGTACATATATACTTTTTCCCTATACTATATATTTCACCCAGGATTCCCCACCACTCGTCCAACCAACAGACGAAAGTTCATTTGCTTTACTTACTTGCTGCTCTAGACCTGTGCCATTTTGGTTAATAGCATTACTCATATTATCCTCCAATCAGTTGCTTGTTTTTTCTTGCTTTCCGTTTAGGAAAATTTCGCAGTTGTTACGCTTTGTTCGGGTGCACACTTGCTATTTGCGACAAAAAAAGATATGTGAAAACTGTTTCTCTCTTTCTTTAGTATTTGTGTTGCACTTTGTGTCTATACGTTTTTCATTAGTTTTTCCGACAACTTCTTACGTTCCACAAGCTACTACGTTCTTATGTGAAATTTCAAATGAGGTCTGTACTTCTCACAGAGTTATTTTATTACAGTTTTAAATCGATACACTTCGAACTTATACGGCCTGCTTGTGCCACGACAATTACAAGCGGTTTGTAATTGTGCTACGCTTGAAAATTTACTTTTCGCGTTTTTTATGCTCAGACGCGTGTCTAAATCACACAATGGCGAAAATTAGAGAATTAGATGGCTGCAAAACCATCGATGACACTATCGATAATGTCGATGGTTCTAGAGGTGGTGGTAAGCTTGCCGATTATGGGCAGGATGATGGCGCTGCCGGACTGTGGCAGTATCGGAAACGGTAATTGGAATTTTTTTCGAACGGACGAGAAATGTTGTGAATTGCAGACTTAATTTTGTATAACTTTTGCCAAAAATTGTTGTGTTGAAATTTTCTGAAGCGTACGACGCCTTATTTTGGGATTTGACGCAAAACTCATATAGCTCAAAACTGAAATACTTACATTTATTTTAAATTATATATGTGCCCTAACAAAATCTTCCTTGGACTTTCATCCAGCCTTTTTTATGCCTCTCAAATAGTCGTCGCACAGCTGAAGTGACCTCAAAATAGCCCTTTGTTTCACAGATAACCTTTCCTTTCCATTTGACTGAAATCTCTTGACGACCCCTTTTCCAACCTTTTTTTCCATAGCAACTACCCTTTATCTTTTTCACCCAATTCGACTCTGAGAAACCCCATTAAACGTCGCCATAGAGTTATGTTATGTCCAAAAATTAAACCACACGGGCGTACTAACCAACAAAATTATTATTTGATTTTACATTTCAGCCAATGGTTTATCAGCCTGTATTAGCTAGTATGTATTTATATACATATATATATGTATGTATGTATACGGATGTATGCTTGTATGTAGGTGTACATGTTTATATAGAATAAATGCTTTTGGTATTGGCTATAGCTTCTGTCCTAGCTTGAGATTACATAGTGGAAACATTTGAACATTAAATACGGCCATATACTGCTATATAGTATGTATGTATGTATGTAGTTAGCTGTGTGTAAATATATGCGTATGTACGTACATACATAAATGCTAAATATATGTATGTAACAACTAAACCCTGTGCAGTATCTCGTATGCAGGTCGCATCGTCAACTCAATCGACTAGGACAAGGACTCTAGCCCTTGAGCAGGCATCTGGAATAGAACTCTCTGTCGATGGCATCGTTTGGAATGTACGAACTCCACTTGAAGATGAGTGCCAACGTGTCGCTGGCCGTCAGGTGGTCGAGAGCGATGTTAAGGAAGCAGTTCCAAGTGTAAAAGAAATGGCGCGTCAGCTGATCCTGCTCCACGCTCGACACGCATTCGCAGTTTACGCAGACCAGACGTCCACGCTGCAGCTCGCCAAACTGCTCGAAGCAACGGGCCCAGGCAGCCACGTTGAGCTGTCGGCCCACGTCCAAGAGCAACTCCGGCTGCCCATAGTTCAGTACAATGGGCAGCACCTTGTCAAGGTTCTGCTCGGCCAAATAGAACTTGGCCAGGACATCGAGCAGGGCAGGAACGGCCTGGACCACGTCGAAACACTTCAGCTGCTCGTTGCGGGACCAGAAGTAGCGAAGCAGGACGGCGCCAAGTTCGTGGTACTGGCAAGCGTTGTCGAACCGCAGGGGGAAGGCGCAGTGGTCGCATCTGACGATCTCCATGCACTGTGGGGCATTGAGCAGCACAAATCCACTGGCAATGTAGTCCCGTGTGGCGTCATCCACCTCCCAGATGAGCTCGGGATTCAGATAGTTGAAGTACATTTCGTAGCAGTTGCGCTCCGCTTGCTCTTGCCCATCGCCGTGCTCTACCATCAGGTGGGCCAACTTACCAAGCAGCGTTACCAGCTCGCTGGCTGCGTACTCATCGAAGACGGCGCGATAGCGCTCCACGCAGTGTGTGCGACTGAACTTGGCACTTTTGCATATCAGATAGAGGTTGTAGATGGTCTTCTCCTCGGGGCTGATGTGGGGAGCTTGCGGAGTGGGTCGCTTGCAGCGGCTCACGATCTCCTCCTCCCCGCCTTCCCCCGATTCGTAGCGAGCCTTGATGTCCTTGAATGGCAGAGACCGCTCACTGGCTGGAATGAGCTCCCTCACCAGCTGCTGCTGCTGCTCTTCTGCGAATATGTTGAACTTGTATTTGATGATGTTCTTTCCAAACTTGCCGGTGACGGTGAGCAGGGCATCCTTAAAGTGTCCGGACTTCGGCTGTTGCTTTAGATTATCGCAGAAGGCGTTCTCCAGCACATACACGCCCTTCGGCGGGCCCTTGGGGGCGCTTACTCCACCCCCGCTCATGCTTCCGCTGCGCTCGGTGACGGCCGAGCTGCCGCCAGAGCTTTGGGTGTCCAGCGCGCTTCCTGTGCACTGGGCTATGGCATCGAAGATCACCGAAATGTCGTTCAGAAGCTCGTACTCCTGTCTCTCGATCAGCAGCTGCTTCAGCTGGTTGAGCAGTTTCAGCTCGTAGTTCTCCCTGGCCTTGTCCGCAAAATACTTTACATGCTGGCGCAGCAGATTGGCGCATTGGAGCAACTTCGACTGTTGCACCAGCGAGATGGCATATCCGTGGAGTGTCTGCAGCTGCACGCTGTACAGTGAGCCCGTCTGCGTGAACACGAAGATCTCCATTCCGGATACACGGCAGTCAACAATCCGCTCGAACTGGTTGCACCACAGGACGACGGACGAGTTGCGTACGTCGAAGATGTAGAGCCCCAGCTCGGTATAGGCCAACAGAAAGTCCTGGCTGAGTCTCTGCACCCTGGAGAACTGCAACTGCTGCGGCTGGTAGTCCAGCAACTCGTCGTTGGAGTCCTGCTCGTCCGCGTTGTTGTCCCCGCTGCTGGTTTTCTGTATCTTGGCGGGGGCTGTTGCCAGGGCGGCCTTGAACTGGTGCGTCTGGATGACCTCGCCCTCAAAGTCCACCTCCCAGATTCGGGTACCGGGCCGCGCACAGTAGATGCGCGACGGCTGCACAGACTCGTGTGGCGAGATGAAAAAGCAGGCGCCGTAGGCCCCATCCCTAGGCCGGTTGCCGATCTAAACACAAGGTACAAATTATAACAGTTGTACTGCTGACGTTGTGCGGACATCGGATCAAGTAATAGTCACCTGCTTGTACTCCTCATACTCGGTATTGCACAATATGCATTTGGTGCAGTTGGACACCAGGAGCAGGGACTCGAAGTCATCGATCTGGACAATGGGAGAGTCGAGATAGAGCAAGGGGTGCACAGTCATGTTGAGAAGCAGATTGTGGCCTATGAAGGAAGATAGCAGGACAAGGTTGACCTGGCCTCGCGAGTCGCCATAGTAGAACTGCTTCTCGTCCTGCGTCCAGTGGATGCAGCTGACCTGGACAGATTGGTCTAGATGCGTGACGATCACCTGAGGCGTGGCCTGGGCAGAGAGGTTCACAACGTACACGCAAATCAGGGACCGCTGAGTGGAGAAGGCGACGTACTTGTTGTTGGCCGATATGCTCAGGTTGCTGATGGCTCCATGTTTGTTGGGGATGAGGTGCAGAAACTTTCCGTTGCGATTGAACAGATAGATGGAGCCGGAGGATGCGCCAAAGATAATGTAGCTATCGGAGATGTCGAAGCATGTGTACTGCCGAAATAAATGAGGTAAAACATCAGTGGGGTGCACCAGACTGCAATTTGCAGATAAGCTACCTTAATTCGATTGTGCTTCAGTGGCAGTGACAAAGACAGCGAAAAATCAATAAAGTTCGTCAGACAATACTCATCCGCCATCGTGCAACTTCTGATTTCTAACTGGTCCTTATTTACATAGCGAATCGGCTAGATAGATTATCTTTTAGTGTTTCCCGAGAATTAGTCACTCTACTTAATATTTGTTATATGTTTCTCATCAAATAATGTAATGTTTTGTTTTGTCTGCACACTAGCAACTCAAACAGGGTGTCCATTATCTAATTCTGGAAAGTACTTTTGTGCGGTCACATTAATCACAGTATGTTTCGCCGACAAGCCCGCGGTCACACTGCCGATCAGCTGTTCCTCCCGCAACGAAGTCGGCCGTTGTCAAAGAAACGTCAAAACAGTCGCGGGGTCGGACGAAAAGTGCAGAAAAACTAAAATGAGGTGCATAAACAGTCGAAAAAGACATTGAAGAACGCGCTAAACAAACAAAACAGTAGCCCACCCGCATATGTGCACAACGGCTGCCCAGACCAAGGAGCAATGGGCGATAAAGCAGAGCCAATCACACCTGCACCCTCCCCAACGGAGGAAGGACTAGCAGACATAGCGGCATCATCTGTCGGAGCCCCTTGCAGCAGCAGCAGCACAAATGCAAAGATCCTGATCATTGGGGCAGGAATGGCTGGCCTCTCGGCTGCCAACCATCTTCTGCAAAACGACTGTGACGACTTCCTAATTGTTGAGGCGCGCAGTCGGGTGGGTGGGCGCATTGTGTCCATACCGCTCAGCAATAATCAAAAGGTAGAGTTATGTAACCAGCCCAATAAAGCACACAAAAGGAATACAAACTTGAATCCCTCAACCAATTTGGAGCACACATTTGGAACAGCGAAGCGAGCATGCTGTAACGCAGTTTTTCACCTGCTGCCGTTGTACTCATGGATTATAGATTTTTCCAAGCATTGCGCAGTCCGTCAGCTGTTTACGCATCTCATTGGTGATATTTATGACGAATGATTTGGCTTACAGTGTTCCTAGTTGGACTATATCTAAGTTTAGTTTGATTTGATTTCTTGCCTATCCTATTTATGTATTTGTACAGCAGTTTTTTTTTAGTAAATCGGTTGGGCATGCCTAGAAAAAGAGTTCTGTCTGATTACCAATAACTTGTGCATTAGTTATGACTTTGTCAACTGGCACAGCTTATGCCAATAGCCAAAAAATGTTAGATAAGATATGACCATTGCTGATTCGAGCTAACGATGACGTTCCAGGCTAGAGCCCTACATTTCGCAAATTCTTGTTGTCAACGATCACGTAGACTCGTGCACACCCCCTAGAGATAGCAGATTTCATTAACACCCGATTTCTTTCATTTTTAACAGATCGAGCTGGGCGCCAACTGGATACACGGTGTCCTGGGTAACCCGATATTTGAATTGGCAATGCAACATGGTCTAGTCAGCGTTGTGAATGTACCAAAGCCCCACAAAGTCGTGGCCACCACCGAAGATGGACATCAAGTTCCTTTCAGCATACTGCAGGAGATTTACGAGGCGTACGTGTGCTTTCTACGGCGCTGCGACGAGTATTTCCTGTGCCAGTACAGCCCCCCGCCGGACATACACAGCGTGGGCGAGCACATCAACTACGAGATCGAGATCTATCTGAGCTCGGTGCAGGACCCGAAGGAGAAGCGGCTCAAGCAATCCATATTCAACTGCCTTCTCAAGCGAGAGACCTGCATCACGGGCTGCAACAACATGAACGAAGTGGATCTCCTCGAACTGGGTAGGTTGTCGAATCGGGTTCGTTGCCTGCCAAAAAGATCGACGAGTAATTTACCCTTGCAGGCAGCTACACTGAGCTACAGGGCGGCAACATAGTTCTGCCCTCTGGCTACAGCTCCATACTGCGGCCGCTGAGTGGCCAGATACCGCAGCAGTCCATTTTGACCAAGTGCCCAGTGAAAAGGATACACTGGAAGCGGAAAAAGACATTCACAGGCCTGGAAACCGTCGACGAACACTCGGAGAACGAGGACTCCGATGATTCGGAAAAGACCGTGACAGAAGTTCCCACGGCGGGCGGTGCCCTGCGGGGCACCTCCATCGAGTCGAACTCCAGCAGCAATTGTGATTATCCAGCGGGCAATGTGCGCGTGGACTGCGAGGACGGACGCGTCTTTCACGCTGCCCATGTGATATGCACAATACCGCTGGGCGTGCTCAAGCACACGCACAAGAACCTTTTCGATCCGGAGCTGCCGCAGTTCAAGCAGGAATCTATTGAGAATCTCATGTTCGGGACTGTGGACAAGATATACTTGGAGTATGAGAGGCCGTTCCTCAGTGCGGACATATCAGAGGTGATGCTGCTGTGGGATGATGACAAGCGTGACATGCACACCTACACTGAGGAGGAGCTGGCGACCGAGGCCTATCTTAGCAAGAATTGGTTCAAGAAAATCTACTCCTTTGCTAAGATGACGGACACGCTGCTCCTGGGGTGGGTTTCTGGACGCGAGGCCGAGTATATGGAGACGCTCTCTCACGAGGCTGTGGCGGAAAAGTGTACTGAGATCCTGAGAAGCTTCCTGCAAGATCCGTATGTCCCGAAACCCAAACGTTGCGTGTGGTAAGCTCAAAAATGTCTCCTGGTTGATTTACATGTGATGAATTCTTTCTTTTGATTTCTAGTACCAGTTGGAAATCGCAGGACTTTACTGGTGGGGCATATACCTCCATACCTGTGGGAGCCACCCAGGAAGATATGAAAACCTGGCCCAGCCCCTGTATGCAACTCCGCAGGCCACGAAGGTACAGCACAGTACATGCCGCGAGATATCACTATGACCCTAATCTGCCTCTATTTGTCCATTCAGCCAGCCATCGTGTTTGCTGGAGAGCACACGCATTCCAGCTTCTACTCCACCGTGCACGGCGCCTACCTGAGTGGACGGACAGCCGCACAGTATCTGCTGGCGAGTGATGAGCCCGATGAGATTATAATGGAGTCTGACGGCAGCGACCTCAGCGCCTGGATTCAAGGCATCGCCCTGGACTGAGAACATCACAGACAACAAATCGATATTGTATTATAATTTATATTTATTTATTTATCTTACCGATTAACTTGTACAATTCTTGAATGCTTTTAAGCTAGTGATATTCCATTTTCCCGTTTAAAATTCTTTGCACCGTATGTAGTGTTTTTAACGTATTTTTGTACGTCCTCATTGAGCATTTGTTATTATATATGATTTTTTTATGATGCAATTTTGTTAATAATTTATATGGAACCCGCTTGTACAATACTATAAATAAATGTTATGATATAGCTGAGCTGATCAATGTGCTGCCAACACCAAACAAGCAACAAACAGACCGTGCACCACAAGCAGCTTTCACTGTAATTGAACGAAGCACGAATACAAAAATGTGTGCACAAACATAAACTTATTTAGAACTAATTACCGAATTGTGCATAAGTAGAACTACTTACTACATACATACATACTATATAAATTGCATATTTTTGTAAACTCATATTAAGGTATCAAAGATTCACTTTAAGTTAGGATTGGACCAGATGGCCGCCCGCCACCGGGAATCATGGATGAGCAATAATGGCTCCAGAAGCACCGATGGCCACAAGTGTAAATTGAATGTAACTATTGTTAATGTTAACTCATTTGTGCAATAGTTGGAACGCATACATAGTATACATAGTTGATATTGAAAAATCCGTTTGTTTGTATCTTCAAATGATCCATGTTTCGACCTGTTCGCGTAATGTGAATAAAGAACACGCTAAATAATTATATAAACAAACTTATCTCTAGACCCTTGCTTATTTTTTTACATCAAAATCAGGTGAAATTTGATTTTCTGAACTACAACTTTTGCTAAATTCCGGTTTATTCTAAAAAAAATTGGTGAAAGTAGCGTTCGGCCACAAGTTATTCATGAATGTCGTATATTGTATTACAAAAAACGGTAAGTTAAACATTAGTACAAATTAAAATTTAAAAAAGATAAACTCCTTCGAGCCGGATTTGAACCAGCGACCTATGGATTTCTATTGCATGTGTTTCCATCTACAGTCCACCGCTCTACCAACTGAGCTATCGAAGGTTGCATTTTGTCTGCGCAATTGTCGGTTTTGGTTCCGAGCCAAAAAAGACGCTAAAAAATATAGATATCGTGTAGTGTTGCCAGAATTGTTTCGTTAAATAAAATTGAAAAAATCTGGCAGCACCGCACCGCGTTGATCGTTATCAATGATAGTTGCAAACTGTCTCAACTGACGACCACATATGAGTCTAATTCAATTTGAGGTAAGCGGACAGGCACTTTCGACTCCTCCACGCCACGCGCCACCCCACCCCGCCCCATGTTAACTACAATAACAATTAGCATTAACATTGATGGGGTCGTGGTCGGGGTCGGGGTCTGGGATCTCCCTGCCTGCGGTCGGCTTTTGTCGAGTCGGCATCGGCGTCAGCATCGGCCCTTCCCATCCCATATTGTGGTTTGTTTGCCAGGTTTTCCAGATCCGTTCAGGTCCCGCGCGGCGCGTGTCTCGTCAAATGAGAGTAAACTTAATTACGCCTAGGATCTGTATGCTGCAGCAGCTGCTTGTTAATGCGGTTTTCCTGCTTCTATCCGCCATCCTCCCATCTTCACATCCGCCATTCCGGGCTTTGAGGAATGTTTTGTTTATTAGCCAGCTCTTTCACGTAGCTACACACATATGTATGTACATGACATATTCGTTCGAGTGTGTTCATACGGGCGTCTTGGCAAATGTTTTACTGTAATTAACGCGCCAGGCATCGAAGCCCACAGCCACAGTGAATTGTTGTAGCGTGACCAAGTGTTACCTGCTCTGTGGCTTGGCGAGAATTGAGACAAAATTGTCGAAAGTGTCGTAAAGTGTATCACAATTAAGAGAAAAGGACTCCAAAAGAGATTAACGATTCGTATGAAAATTGTAAATAAATAATTTAATGATTTTCTCCAATTATTTCGGCCTCAGCCAACCCATAAGTTAATGTTAATTAAAGTCAGCTGTTAGTTCTTAGTCAAACTTACTAAGGTATGTTCTCACTTCACTTGGGAAACCAAATTAATGTCTGATTTTAATGCAGTCGTACAAAGCCAGCGGTCTGCAAGTGGCGTAAGTACGAGCAGTGCCCTTCGAAACAGAGGCCTTGACTGCATCGGTTAACTTGCGAGAGAAGGCACAGTTGAAGCACAAGCTGTTTCTGCTCCTCGTTTTCAGGTGGCTGCTGCCTTGATATTCAATTAATCACATTATGCAGGCTGTCGGGAGCGAGAACAGAACCCTGCCCGAGTGTAGCAGCGAAGCCAAGCCGAGCAACATAATCAGCCATAACCGACCTGAATGGAAACAACGTCTCGGCTTGTTATACAAATAGCTGGTTGCTAGTCAATTAATGGCACTGGCCAGGGAAATCCAACTAAATATTTTATTATGATCCAACGTTTGTCTTGATTATGCTCCAGTCGGCCGCGCGAGAGGGGCGTTGCCGGCGGGCAACGGTGGATGGGCATAACTAATTGAAAACTTGCAAAACTTTTCCTCATTAATAATAAGCCAGACCAGAAACCCAGAGACCCAAAGAGCCTTGGCGACTATTTGCCTAAGAGCTTGAGTAGTTGTCGGAGTCCAAGTCGAATCGGAGTGGAGTGGAGTGGCCTCTGCTCTCCTCTTTGACTGCGTCATCTTCTCATCCGTCAGTTTGATTTGTTGTAAATGATTTAATTACTTATTGCAAAGCGCTCCGAAAGCTATTATTAAGTTGGCTGCCCGCCAGGCCGCACTAAACACGCGTATTAGATTAATGTTGTGATTACACAGCCATCCCTGACCGGAACCATCTGCAGCAACGGCTGTTCCCTGTATTTCACAGCGTTAACAAGTCGCAATCACTTTTTGCACACTTTTCCTATCTTCACTGAGGTCGAGTCCGCTACGGCAAGAACCCTGCTGCTATTGAATTATGTATATTTTGCTGCAAGTTGCAACCGGAGACCCTCAAGTAAAATGGAAGCTTAAGGCGCTGCTGTCGAGATGCCAATCTGTTTCTTTGTCGGAAGTTGGAATTTTGTACACACAGATTACGGTGGGCAGACTCAAGGGAAAACAAATGGATTTATTATTATTTCAATTATTATTTATGCTTCCATTTCACTTAAGTTTAGCATATAGATAAAGAGTAGCTGTTAATGATTATGTATTGGATGCAAATAAAATAATTTTAAAAAGAATCTTGTGCCCAGCAGAGTTTATCTTTCCAAGTCTATAAATAAGTTGGACTTTGAAAACCGTCCTATATCTGCAGTATATCGGAGTAATATTAATAAAAATGTTTTAAAATAGAAACAAAAATAATAAAAATGTTGCAATCCTTCGAGCCGGATTTGAACCAGCGACCTATGGATTTCTATTGCATGTGTTTCCATCTACAGTCCACCGCTCTACCAACTGAGCTATCGAAGGTTGCGTTTCGTTTGCGCAATTGTCGGTTTTGGATCCGAGCCAAAAAGACGCGGAAAAAGTGTAGCTATCGAGCAGTGCTACCAGTATTTTTTCGTTAAATAAAATTGAAAAATAAGCAGCACCGCGTTGATCGTTATTAATGAAATAATCAAATTATCAATGAAATTATGAAAGTTATCAATGAAATTATCGATGAATTGGTATATCAGTATTTTGTATTTTACGGTATATTTTGATTGTATATTGAAGTACTTGTCAAAATGACCGCCAAACTCCATTTAGCGCACAAAAAATACCGAACTTCTTCGCTCACAAATCGTGGTGGAAAGAGCATATATCTCTCTTTTTCTTGGTGAAGAGAGCGCTATCGTGGTGTGAGAAGCATGTTTCTAACGGGAACGCGTAAAATAAAGATTCATTGTTGCTATTCCATACGCGTTCCGTTAGATACATTTGATTCGTATGGGAAAATTTTCAGCAACATGGGGAAATGAATTGGCAGCATTGTTCTGCAACTTTGGCACGGAATGTGCAACAGTCTGCTACCCTTGGGAGAAAGGATATTATCGAATTTGCAGCTTATGGGTATCAACAATGGGTATCGGGACGGAGATACACTATATAAAAAACACATATCATATGCATGAATAGGTAAAAAACAAGTCAATCTAGGACAAATTCAATATTAATAATATAAAGCAGCTTGAAAAAACAAACATTTATAAAAGGAAATAGGGTATAAAAATGTCCATACGCATGCAGAAACTTGGTTGACCAGCAACAGTGACGGAGTGTGACCGGAGTTCACACTTTCGTTTTATGCTTTGGCGGCTTTTGTTTGAACCTTATTATGTAAACAATCTAATAAAAAAGAGTTCTATAAACTAACCAATCTTATACAGAAAAAATTCATAAATTAGATAAAATTATTTGTTAACTAGCTAGTAATATTAAACCGAATATCAAAAACGAGGAATATCAACGCATTTTGTCGTGTCAGTCAGTATATTTACGGTATATTAAAGTACTTTTTGAAATGACCGCCGAACATGGTATATTTCTGGCGTATTTTTGTGCTCATATTTACCGCAAAAGCGAGTCGCGGGAGAGAGCTTCTCTTTCACTTGTCTTGGCAAGGTATGGCCTAAGTATTAAAACGGCCAAGATTTTTTTAAGGACCTCATAGGGACCTCGTCCTGGCCCGAAGGACTAAACATACCGTGACGTGGGGGTGGGTTTTTCCTTGAAAGCTCTGGTTTTGTGACGTTTTTCATTTAAAAGTTTCCTTGAAGCATTAATTCCTTAAGGAAGAAACAAAACGGGGATATGATGAAATTTTTGTCATCCATGCCATGATTGATTTTATAAACTGTTTGTTGTATTATGAAATGCAAAATTTGTCACTTCATTTATAATCCATCTCAATTAATATTGCAGTTAATGGTATTCTTGCTGTTACCAAACGGGATCGAGACATATATAGAATCTGATCTTGGTCGAAAACATTCCAATACGAGTAAATTCATTGTTACTTAAGTTTCAAAGCAGCTTAAGCTGCTGTATTCCAATTGGAGTACATAAGTTCAACAATATTAAAGGGAAATTTGCCAATTGGGTATAAAAAGTATAAATTTTCCACCAGATTGATTTTTGATTAAACACTATTTTAGAATAATTCTAATGAAAATGAATATTTATGATTGGCAAATCTTTAAGAAAATTGGATATTTATTTGTAGAAAATTAAAGTTTTAGGGCTGAGAGTCTTAGCTTGCTAGTAATATTAAACCGAATATCCAAATCGAGGAATATGAACGCATTTTGTGTGTCAGTCAGTATATTTATGGTATATTTACGGTATATTTACGGTCTATTTAAAAAAAAGTATTTCTGACTCTTTCCAGCTCCAGCTTTTCTGTTTGCTAGAAGCAGTCATCGCGTTTGTTTAACGAATACAACAGTTTCGAGTCTTGTGCTGCAAACGTCAACCACATCAGTCATCCGCAATATGTCCTACCACAAGCCAGAAGCTAAGACCGTCCAGGATCTGAAAGACTTGGCCCAGAAGCTTCGCATTCATTCCATCACCTCTACTCAGGCCTCCAAATCTGGGTGAGTGTTAGCCTAATCATTATGTGTGCCCATGGCCATATGTAAATCTGGAATCCAAAAGTTGTGCACCTTGCACTTGTTGCGCGACCGGCAAAGGTGACCCTGCTGGGCTTGAGTTTCCAAGCCACGTGTTTTCGGCACTGGAACGTCGTTCCCTTCCCAGATATTATACACTGTCGAATATGTGAATTTTTTGCAGTGCTTTGCAGTGTGTGTGTGTGTGTGTGTGTGTGCGTGCGTTTGAGCTACTCGTTGATAAGCCACATTTGTGCTAATTTTTATAACTGACCTTTGCCGACCTTGAAAGTGATTATCTTTCTCTAACTGCTTTGCGGTCATTTTATTTTTGTTTGAGTTTGTGTTGTTCGTTTTCTGCTTTAAAGTGTCGCCCCAACACACATACACACACATACACACACATACATATGCAATGCCGGTTTAATATCTAGTGTTTGAAAACGAACGGGGAATGGGGATAAAATCGAAATAAACCTAAAAAAAAAAGATAAAATAAACGAAGACTGCTCTCTAGCCCCTCAGATAAGAAAACTTGTATTGCTTTTAATACTCTACTTCGGGGTCTTGTGTGAGATAAGATCGCTCTATATATGACCTTTGCAGGCAAGATAACCCGAGGTTCGGTTGGCTCGTCACTACTTACGATATGACCGATTAGACCCTCTTAGAGGTGACCAGCCCATGCCCTGCCTGGTGTGTATAGCGCATGATGATCGAAAGACAGGGAAAACTACTGATAAATGAGCCAGACCAAGTGACGTGCCACTCAGGATCACCTTCATTAGTACTTGGAGTTGCTGGAGAGGACGGACGACATGCAGTCGCAGCGTGTAATTTGAGAGTTTGGTTTTTTGAGATTGGTGTATGCTAATGTGACCCCAATGGAGAATGTGTCCGAGAAACCGGTGTGGTAGATGTGTACATTCACTCGAATATCACCCTAGTTGTTTGTGTTGGCGATAATGTTTATTTATATATACATATGTACATATGTATGTACATGCAGGGTAAGACGAGCCCCTCTTTGCAGAGTTGCGTATTTTTGTGGTTGGAGCTTTGCCAAATCGCAGCACATTTTGTAGACGATTCCTTTGGTTTCTTTTTTATGGGTTTGCATCGATCTCTTTATCTACATACATATGTATGTGTAAATATATCAGTTTCTATTTGTCCAATTGATTCACGTGGATGGAAAAACATTGAAATTTGTTTGCTAAAGATAAAATATAAAAATAACTTGAAATTTGTTCGTTTTACCTCCGACAGACATCCCACATCATGCGCCTCGCTGGCCGAGATCATGTCCGTGCTGTTCTTCCAGCAGCTGCGTTTGAACGTTAAGCATCCCCGGGATCCATCCAGCGATCGTCTGATCCTGTCCAAGGGACATGCTGCCCCCATTCTATACGCTGCGTGGGCCGAGACTGGCCTGTTCTCCGTGGATGAGCTGAAGAACCTGCGCAAGATCGACAGCGATCTGGAGGGTCATCCCACACCTCGTCTGAACTTCATTGATGTGGGAACTGGATCTCTGGGCCAGGGCGTTGCCGTTGGCGCCGGCATGGCCTATGTGGGCAAGAACTTCGACAAGGCCGATTATCGCACCTACGTGATTGTGGGCGATGGCGAGTCTGCCGAGGGATCAGTGTGGGAGTCGCTGCACTTTGCCGGACACTACAATCTGGACAACCTGTGTGTGATCTTCGATGTGAACAGGCTGGGACAGTCGGAGGCCACCTCGCTGCAACACCAGATGGATGTGTACAGAGACAGGCTCGAGGCCTTTGGCTTCAACGCGCTGGTTGTGGATGGCCACGACATCGACGAACTGTGCAAGGCCTTCCACTGTGCTGCCAACACTAAGAGCAAGCCAACGGCCATCATTGCCAAGACCTTCAAGGGCAAGGACTTCCCCAACATTGAGGACGTCGACAACTGGCACGGCAAGCCCTTGGGGGACCAGGCCGACAAGGTGATCAAGCACTTGCAGGGCCTAATGGTCAACCCCAACGTCAAACTTTCGCCCAAGAAGGTGGGCAAGACCGGCCTGGCACCCGAGGTGGACATCAACAACGTAAAGCTCTGTGCTCCACCCAACTACAAGCTGGGGGACACGGTGGCCACGCGCCTAGCCTACGGCACAGCTTTGGCCAAGATCGGAGCTGACAATGATCGTGTGATTGCTCTGGACGGCGACACTAAGAACTCGACCTTCTCCGACAAGCTGAAGAACGCCTTCCCGGAGCGTTACATCGAGTGCTTTATTGCCGAACAGAATCTGGTTGGTGTGGCCGTTGGAGCCGCCTGCCGCCGTCGCACCGTGGCCTTCGTTTCGACCTTCGCCACGTTCTTCACTCGCGCCTTTGACCAGATCCGCATGGGCGCCATCTCGCAGACAAATGTAAACTTTGTGGGGTCCCACTGTGGCTGCAGCATCGGCGAGGATGGCCCCTCCCAGATGGGACTTGAGGACATCGCCTTGTTCCGCACCATTCCCGGCAGCACGATCTTCTATCCTTCTGACGCTGTCAGCTGCGAGCGGTCCGTCGAGCTGGCTGCCAACACCAAGGGCGTCTGCTTTATCCGCACCTCTCGTCCCAACACTTGTGTGCTCTACAACAACGACGAGCCCTTCACCATTGGACGCGGAAAGGTGGTGCGCCAGAAGCCCTCTGACGAGGTGCTCCTCATCGGAGCTGGCATCACTTTGTACGAGTGCTTGGCCGCCGCCGACCAGCTGGAAAAGGAGTGCATCACAGTCCGTGTCATTGATCCGTTTACCGTGAAACCTCTGGATGTGGATCTAATTGTAGAGCATGGCAAGCAGTGCGGTGGCCGTGTGGTTGTCGTTGAGGATCACTACCAGTAAGTAGACGCCATACCTTTTGCGGAGAACTTCTCTAGCTAATACGAATACGATTCTCTTGCAGGCAAGGAGGCTTGGGAGAGGCTGTGCTCAGTGCCCTGGCCGAGCAGCGGAACTTTGTGGTGAAGCATCTGTTTGTGCCCACAGTACCACGCTCGGGTCCTCCAGCGGTTCTCATCGACATGTTTGGCATTTCGGCCCGCAACGTTGTTCTCGCCGTCAATTCCATCTTGAAGAAGTGAGGATCCAACGGACAACTCCCTAAGAACCTTCAGCTGAATTTCCATTCCACATACAGGAAAGTCCCCCATACACCATTCCCCCCACACCTTCACATCTGCTTACTTATTCCAAATGTAATATGATAAATAAATTCGTTTTGATACAAACTATCCACTCCTATATATATTTTATTTTTTTATTTTACTCGTTCCTGTTCCTTCGATGGTTGCCAAACGGTTACTTTTATTGATTATAATGCGATATTTTTAAGTCAAATTAATATTCAAACACATACACAACGGACTGTGTAAAAATTATGAAATATAAATGGTCTTATTAAAGAGCGTGGAGTCGGTTCAGTAAATGTTAAATTGAATGTTCTTGGGAACAATTAAACAAGCCAAATATTGGAATTTAAGAATAGCATCCCACGATGTTTCTGTGTCTTCGATAGCTACCAAAATCTGTTTTACTTTAAATGATTATCAAATATAGTTGAATATTCTTAAACAAAAATTCACGTTCGAACACATACACAACGGACTGTGTACCATTTGGATTACGAGTACATGTAAATATGTATGTCGATGGGGCTGATTAAAGCGTTTCTTAGGAAAATAACATTGAATGTTAAAGGAAAACAAATACCGATCTTCTTAAAAACAAATAAACAATAAACAAAGAAATGGACTCGGATTTTTCAGCCGATATGTGCGGGCATGGACATGGCTCACTTTAGAATTAGCTTCTTCAAGTCCTCCATGCTCAGGCCTCCACCAGCTGTCGGCCATGCGCTTTGGTCGGGCTGGAGCACGACATTGGCAATCTCCAACTTGTAGTCCTGCAAGGCCTTGATACGCTGCTCCACGGTGTCCTGGCACATGAAGCGATAAATAAAGGTGGGCTTCTGCTGGCCGTAGCGGTAGATGCGATCCTGCGCCTGTCGCTCCAGCTGCGGGTTCCAGTGCAAGTCCACCAACAGCAGGTGGTTGGCCACGTTCAGATTGAGCCCAACACCGCCAGCGGTAAGGGAGAGCAACAGCACCCGCTTGTCATTCGTAACTGTGTTGAACTCTTTGAGGACCTCTTCGCGTTGCTTGGCATCCATCTTGCCATTAAAATCGAGCACCTGCCAGTCACGTTCCTGAAGATAATCTTTAATTACTTCTAGATAAGATGTCCATTGGGACACAACGATGACCTTGTCAGATGTCTCTACGAGGATCGACTGCAGCTTCTGAATGACTATTTTCAGTTTGGCCGACGACTGACTTGGATTAAAAATTGGATTTTTCATGTTTAGCAGTCGCATGGCTCCGGCCAAGTCGCTGAGTACGTTTTCCTCCTTTTTCTTAATATTTTCCCCTTTAGCTTCTTCAGTTTTGGGGTTTTGGAGTTCTTCCTTCTTAATACATTCGACTTTTATCTTTGGTTCAACTTTAGGTTCTTCCAGGCTTTCCATTTCGTCCCATTTCATATTTTCCACCTTTATCTGGGTCTGGATTTCTTCCTTCTTAATATTCTTTTTTATTTCAGTCTGCTTTGGTGCCTCGTCGTCGGAGCTGCACTCACCAGCTGCGTAGTTTTCCAACTCCTTCAGTGCATCCATCTGCAACGAGCCGCCAACTTGCCTGACATCTGACCTTAGATCATCCATTGGCATGGCTTCTTCCATGGACAAAAACATCTAAGAAAAGAAGAACGTTCCATTCAAGAGGCTGTAACTTGTAGCCAACTGGATCTGTTATACACGACTCACCTTAATCATAAGACAGGGATGGCAGCAAAATTGACGAAGGCGCAGAAGCAGCACGAGAATAACGATTCCCTTCACCTTTTCTTTGGGATTGTAGCCAAGCGACCGAAGGAATCGCTCGTATATTTTTATATATTTTTGGTCAATATTATTGGTGATGAATTGTGGCATCTGCTGTCCGCGCGTAGAATAGTAGTTTAAGTCATTGTTTCCTACCTCGCGCTGCATCAAGAACTGGGTGAAGATTCTTATAGAAATCGCCGACAAGATCTGGTAGACTGCCATTTCAGGCTCGGAGAGCTTTACGTATATCTGCTCGACTTTTATTTCAGGCAGTGGGGGCATGTCCCCGGAGGCTTGCAACTCCTGTTTGGTGCGACGCAGCATCAGCGGTTTAATAATAACGCTAAGGCGAAAGTGCCCTGACATGCCGTTGCTCAGATCCTTCTTCCAACGATTCAGATTCGTGAAGTAAGGCACGTTCAAGAAGCGCAGCAGCGCAAACACATCGTTGGCTTTGTTCTGAACGGGTGTGCCTGTCAGTGCCCAACGACAATGTCCGCGCAGAAGGTAGATCGACTGGAAGCAGTTAGTCTTAGTGTTTCTTATTACGTGGGCTTCGTCCAGGACTAGGCGTTCCCACTGGACGGCCAGCAGAAGGGAACTATTGCCAAGGGTCCCAACCTCAGAGGCGACGGTATGGTACGTTGTTATAACCAAGTCGTAGCTTCTGAAATCCTCTAAGCTGATGTCATGCCGATTGGGTCCATGAAAGGTCAATACCTTAATGGCATTTGGTGCCACTTTAGAAGCGACTTCCTGACCCCACTGGTGCATCACGCTCAGTGGGCAGACCACTAAGGTTCCCGCGAGCGGATAGGGATTACGTTCATCTTCCTCCTCTTCTTCTTCAGACTCGGTTATCTCGGCTGTCTGAGATACCCCGGGACACGGCCGTTTTGGAGGCGGTTCATACTTCACTTCTGCGTTCTGGTCTTCCTGTTCCTCCACATCCTCATCATCAAAAATGTGAAACTTTGGCATTTTCTTAGCCGGCATCCGCTCGAACATTTTACTCCATTTGGCCTCCAAGGCTTTTTGCTTCTTCTCCTGTTTGAGTTTCTTTTCCTCCAGAGAGGCCAAGATCAGGGAAATCATACTGAGAGTCTTTCCCAGCCCCATGTCGTCTGCCAGGATGCCACCGCGAATATCCTGCCGCTCCCGGAACTGCATCCATCTCAGACCGCGCTTCTGATGCTTCATCAAGCCCACCAGCAGGAGCGGCGACTGCTCAGCGAACTCATCTGCACTAGGTGTGGGCTCTTTCGGCTCATATATGGTCTGCGATATACAAAAATATAGTAATAACTGGGGAGACATCATTCATTCGATTTGGTTTTACCTGCAGGCTGGAAATAATGTTCGCCTTGTGCTGATAGAACTCAGCGGGAGTGGTGGCGGCTTTGTCCCGATGGCGATTCAGCCCCGAAAACAAGTTGGACCATTCCGGCTTCACGCTCCCTCTAGGCTCGGAATTCCTTCGCTGCTCCTCTTCAACTCGCAGAGTGTCTAGAAGTTCGCCTTTTATGATCATACGATCATTGTCCTTTCGCAAAGTCGCTTTGATATTTTCCAGCTCCACACTATGAAGTGCTCCTGCCTCAAGGTCGCGCTTACGCTGCTCCAACGCTAGAACCCTCTTCACATGTTTGTCGAAATCCTTCTTCCTAGTTTGATATTCCTCACTGCTGACCACTATGTGGGCATCTGTTTCACTGGCGTACTCTGCAAATGGTTATTCAAATGGTTTAATTCGCACTGCGAGGCAAAAAATGTGTGTAATTAATTACCTACCACTATTAAAATCCAACTTCGTATCCTCCGATTCCAATTCATTGTACGAGGGCACCGGCTGATTTTCTATTTCGTCATAATTTTCAACTGTGTCGAAGTACGGCGACAACGAAACCACTTCACGTGCTTGATCATGATTTTCATCTTCATCCGACTGGTCTATTTCCCAGCTAAACACGGAATATTTAACGCTCAGCGTCTGATTTTCTGTGTTTTTAAGCGGTAAACTTGGACAGCGGTGTGACTGGCGATTATCTTTGGACTGACTCCAAGTAGCTAGAGGAACTTGTACAGCTCAAGGTTAGGAAAATTAACTATACATTTGGTTGGTTTCATAGCTTACTTTTTGCACGTTTTGGCGGCATTGCATAGGAGATACGATACGTTTTGCACTTGTAGAATACTTTGCATGTCCATTCGTGTTTCTTTTTGAAGCAGTCCGCGGTCAGTGCTGGTAAGTGACTAAAAGGCAGCGTGACCGCGGATTTGTCGAAAAAATACCATTTAACCCTCAGAAATATACCGAAATATTCCTTCTCATGTTAAAAATATACTGTAAACCTTAACACCCACATACCTCTATATTTAAAAAAATTAAATTAAACCGCAAAAATAATTTAAAAAAATTTATATTGTTGGCCTTTCATACCTTACCAAAGTACCAAAACGTTTTTTTTTTATATATATTGAATATATTATATATAAAAAGAAAATGTAAAAAATTCGCAGCTTACAAAATTTTCTAGGATTTAGGATTCAGGATTTGTGATTTGTTGCATCTCGGTCTTATGTCATTTTAAAGTAACTCAAATGATAATTCTTTTTTAATTTTATGTTTTAGGATGATACAGCATGAAACAATTAATGTTAATCAATTAATATATTAATTAATTAATTAGTGGTTCGTTTCTTTTCTTTATTTACATCATCTACAGGAATGCATCTAAAAGCAGATGATTTCAATATCTATTTGAGCAATCGGCCGAATTCTCAAAATTTTTGCGGCTCATTCTGACAAAAATGAAACGTATCTAGACAACACCACCCACATTGGTTCAAGTAAGAACATTCGAACAATGTGAGAAAGTAACGTGAAATATAATAGCCAGTATCTTTGCATAGATTTAGATTTGTTAAACAGAAGTGGAAATATTGAGTAGAGACCCCTATGGATGCATCAAGATCTGAGATACTCGTAGATCAGTGGACACATTCACATGTTTTGCAGTGCGTTTGTGTGCGTTGGCATGTCTACTGGGTAGACTCCATCAAACAGGTACGTACACGCACTCTCTCTCTCTCACACAGATACACCTTCGTGTGTAGTGTTCATGAAACTCAAATTCAGACAGGACGTGAACAAAAGCCATCTCTCCTGCTGACCGACATACCTTTCCCCTCCAGTCATAAGCACGGTAAGGCATATGCAAAGCGAGAACGTTTAGGAGGGGGGGAGGGGAGTGGCCGAGCTAGTGGGCAGGGGGGACAGGCAAAAGGTGCGTCTGTATGGGTGTAGGCACATGAGAAGGCATCGCATGCCGCCAATTACCCGCATAATCTTGTAATACTAACCCCAACCAAATGCCCGCGCCTCGCCGCACACTAGGGGGCCAATTTGGGTTTCAGCTACGCCTCACGAACCTTTAATTCCCTTTAAACACTGCATTATAGAATATGTACGAGTAGCACTACATACACGGAGTTTACAGCCCTCCCACCCCACACGTGAGAGTGGTGCAAAATTATTAATAAACATAACACTCGAGTGATTTAAATGAATTACAAAATTATGAAAAAAATGTGAGGCACTTACACTGGCAATCCTTTGATTTATTCTTGATTGTTACGCAAATCTATTATGACTGTCTCGGTAGGACTTATAGCTGCATTTGTCAGCTTTTCAGAGCAAAGTTACTGCAACCAGCTATAAGATACTTAAGTTATGTGAAAAATAAAAGCACTACCTCTGAAAAAAATATTTAAAAAAAACAAACTTTTTAAAAATTATTAAAAAAAAATAATTTTAAATACCGAAATCTATCAGAAAAAGTGCATTTTGGGCCACAGCGGGAAACAATGTTAAATTTTGTCGAGTAGTGTAATTAAAAGAACATAATCCAAATAAATCAAAACCTTTTCCGAATATATCCATACTCCACTGACCAACTAAGTCTGACCACAACACCCCCGTCCGTTCATTTAGGCGCCGACGCTGTTGCTGTTGCAAGAACAGACCACTTTTATATATCTGAAAAAATAAAAAAAAAACACATTGAGGCTCATAGTAGACACAAGAGATCAATGATATCCTTTTTATACAGCTCCGCAGTTACCCAAATGGTAGTGAGAGCTTTCATGTATAGCGAAAAGGATGCGTGCCAGAAGTACTTCTTGGGAGTAGCCACTGCTATTGGGTTGTTGCAGTCCGTTGAAATTGCAATTGTTTTTTATGCTAATTATAGTCTTCAACCTTTTAATTAGCGACTATGACCTGCTAATCTTGTTCTTGTTCATTTATCAATCAGCATCTGTCCTTGCATCTACTATTGTACATACATACATACATAGGTATGTACATATGTATGAAGGTATTTACATATGATTGTAGGGTACGTGTGTGGGATGGACTGCAGCCCCGAGAGTTATCCAATGCTATAAAATTTGCCAACGCTTCGATGGACTCTAATTTCAATTGCCTTTTGTGTTCACTTAATCTGCGGTTCAAGACCAAATCATCGTCAGGTGACCCAGTAACCCAACATGCTTGCTGTAATATATTTACATACGATTGCGGCATCAGGTTTTGCGAAAGGTAAACGAACAAATCGTGAATCAATCAATAAATCAACTCAAAAAAGCGAATCCAAAACGAAAGAGAACAGATTAGTTGCAGTTGCGGCTGGAGTATCGACATCTGGGGTTATCAACATCAGAGCAACGGTGTAACCGATTCCGATGGATAAGTAGCACCCCCAAAAAAAGATACCCCAAACTATAATTGACCATCTTGAATGCATGGCCAGTGCCAGAGAATGTTCTACTTTAAGAATTCACCACTCAACTGTCTACTTTCGCTTCGAAGTTTCCGCATTTCCGCATCTCAAGGTTGAGCTAATGGTGGAGAACACACATTTCCACATCGAATGCAACTCATCGTGATGCGCTTTAAGTGTTTTTGCTCTTTCCATTGGACAAACCGGTTGGACGCGCACTTCGTCAGAGAGACAGGCCAGGGGTTTTAGCCACAGCCAACTTGAACTTGACTTTGCCAGACGCCGAAAGAAAGAAAGTATTCCGCTCCACACTCGTAAAATAATCTCACTCACACTGGCACTTACACTGCTGGAAGGGCATTCGAGAGGGTTGTGGCCGACTGCACTTTACGTCGCCCTCAGTCCCGGATTCGGAGAAACTTCACCTCCAAATCAATTTAAATATTATGGAGCGTTACCTGTGTCTGTCGCTGTCTGTCGGAAATCAGAAAACTGTTTTGCGTTCTGCAGAGCCTCCAGTCATTGCTGGTGAGGCATCTGCTTGTTATCGCTTTGGGGTTGCTTTGAACGGAGTGTCTGCTGGTTGGATCTGGGACTGGGTTTTTTGGTTTTTTTTTCTTTAGTGCTCAATTGTGTGCTCACCTGTCACCTGGATTTGGTTTAATTGCTTGGCTGTGACTTACTTTCCGTAGCAATCTAGAAGGGAATCGATCGAGAACTACGAGATGCCATTTAATCGATCGAATGTCATTAAAGTACTGCCAATATAATATATTGAACACAAAATGGATATTGACAACTCCATGTGGCGCTCAAGCACTATTATTAATTTATATACCACTAAGAGATCATAAATCAATGGAGTTGGCTTTGTCTACGCTCGTGTTGGCCAACACCAGCTCTGAGTTATCCGAGTCGTGTGTGTTCCATTCACGTTATAGCTTGCTGGCTGACAGGAACATTTCAATTACATTTTATTGGCGGGGACCACACCTGAATATGCTCGACTCCATTGTCAATCATGTTTATTCAGCTCTGGCTTTTGATTACCTTTCATTTCCCCCGTCCAGAGCCGTCAAAGAAGCCAGAGGCTGTTTGTCTAACAAATTGAATAAATTCTTTCTATGCGAGTGCCCTTTATTGGTTGATTTAATAATTTAGCACTCTGATTCCTCCCCATGTCGATGTTTAATTAATTAGGGCAGACAGCAGTAGGCGTGTTGCTACACTCACAGGCGGCGGCGGTCATGTGCAAATATTTGCCGTGTCTAGGGGGATGATGGGTCGTTGGCAGGAAACCCAATTCGTAGCACTTAATATACATTTAAATTATTTTCTCTGCTCACAATAAATATTCATTCAGTGGCTGTGTGCCAAAAGGTTTACTTTTTAATTGCATTACCTTCCCAGCGAATCAATTTATCTCCCATCGCATTCGTGCTTACAGATTTTCCGCGTTTTCATTTCACTAATGCACTTCCACCAGCCGCAATGCTGCCTCATTTATTAGCCTAATTATTTTTTTGTTTGCAATATACAACCGTCAGCATGGACATGGACAGGGGCCACCACCGTTTTGAGTGAAACCGAAAGCCAGAAAATACCGAACCCGAATCCTGAGCGGGGGAGTCGAGGCATTTGATTAGCCAACGAGAGGAAAATGCTAAAAAGAGGGAAACCGCTGTGGCGGCCATAAATTTTGTACTATCGATCATTGTCAGGCTGTGAGATAATTTGCAATAAATCTGTTCGGCATTTTAGAATCAACTCTCAGGCGGGAGGGGATCAAAGTATGTAGATGGGGTACTGGACTGGACTGGACTAGACTGGAGCACAGTGGAGCAGATAGGCTGGGCAGGCAGTCACCGAGTCGCTCTGAAACTGCATTAAAGAGACCACCACACAACATAAATTAGGATAATTACAATTGCACCCACAAGTGCCATTCGAGCTCTGTCTCTGGCTGTTGTAGCTGCGGGTACGGCAAGAATTTTGATTGCATAAACAACAACCACAGCAGCGAGCAGCCAGCAGCGGCCACAGAGTATTGCAAATTTTCCGCATCGGGCGCTCCATTGGAAGTGAAAATGAAAATTCAGATCCAATATCCAAATGGCTCGTATTTGAAAATTAGCCAAAAAAAGAATTACAAACAGTGCCAATTACAGCAACAACTACACGACTGAAAAGATACCTTGGGACAACGAAGCTTAAGATACCCTTGGAGAACATGAGGCCAAATTGGGTCTAAAATATTTAGCTACTAATAACAGACTTGTCTGCAGCATAGAAGAAAATAATATAAAATATAATTTTACTGCGCCTTAGACTGTTGGGAAAAGTATTAGTACCCCGTGAAATGTCATGCAAATATCAGTGTAAACGGGTGCCAAGTGGAATTCTCAGAGCTGCTGCTAGCCACAAAATGTACAATTAGGAGACTCTTAAAATGGCCGCATAATATTTGGCAACTCCTTGGGCTGCTCGGGATTCAGAGCAGACCAAGCCAGGCCAAATTCAGATGCCAGACATGGTCAGCTTCATGTTTGGCCGAAATTAGTTGGCCAAGCGCTGATTTCTCCAGGCAGCGGGGGGCAACGGAGGCAGGCAGCGGTGCGTATTATGAGCACCGTTCCTGCTGCAAAACAAAATCAATTAAAACGAATCGCTGGAGCAAAGTTCCAGCCGCCTGCGAGAGGCTCATTCATCCGTGACTTTGCACTTTTGCCGGCGTCGGAATCGGAGCCAGCATTGCACTGCCTTAGCGGTGGCTTTCTGTGGTTTAGGCTGCTGCTGGCTGACAGGCTGACCGGCTGACCGGCCACCCGCCTGCCTCTGTGTGGGGTATAGACGCCGCCGCGTTGCGCATGCGCAGAGGTGTTGCTGGAGCTGGTTCTGTCTGGCATTTGATATGCTTTTATATTGTTTTGCATGCCGACTCCAAGCAGCGGCTGTCTACCTGTCTGTTTGTCGCTGGTTTAATTGCAACAGGCCAGGCTTTGGAAATTGATATGAAAATGGATCGGTTAACTAATTTTGAGCTTAAGAGAAATGCTTTGCTTAGGACTTGCGGCCAATTAAAGTTAGTTATCGCATGTCTGCTACATTCCCAGATATTTTTGTATTTGGTAATCGGTGTCCGCAATATGTATATTACAGGTAGTGGAACGAGTGCCAGTGCCCATAGCTGGGGGTCAAAGACTCGCTTTGAACTCGCAGATTTCCATTCCAAAGTCAATCGAGTCCGAGGCTGTCCAAGTCCATTCAAGTCCACGCATGTTCGCATGTTCGATTCACTCACGCAACTCGACATTGAATGGGAGCCCTGGCATTGACTTTCCACTGCCACTACATACCGTACACCAAATTCCCGTTTATCGACAAACTGCATGCCTGCGACTGGTTTTTGGCTGTGCCTGGGACTGCGTATACGCAACGTGTGCCCGCCCGACCACGCAGGCGCCCGTCGAGCCGGGTAATTGATGTGGTTGCCTGCCATTCGCCACACTTGTCACTAATGTGGCAAACACGCTGCAATGCTGCGCCCTGGCAATGCAACTCATGGATCGATCTGCTCGGCTCATGTCGAGTCAATTCAACTTAATTCCATTCCATTTGATTTGATTTGATTCGCTTTGATTGCACTTGTAGTACAATTTTTCTGACAGACTTTCACACTTTGTGTGCCAACTTTTTTATTGTGATTGTGCTAATCGATTGTTGCTGCAGCTTATGCAAATCGATTAGGGCAATTAGTCGGCCTCAACTTGAGCAAACTTTTAATCGGATGAGTGGGATGAGAGGATGCCGGCAATTATAAAGGATGTGCCAGGATGGCCACCGACTGGTGCAACTATTTCCGAGGGCGAAGCTCAATTAGTAGCTGCCTCAAGCGATAAGATGAAAGAGTCCCTCTGCCTCACAATGCCATGGCTCCATGCCAACTACTATCTCGGTAAATTCATGGAATTCTGCGGTGTCTCTTGTTTGCTGACACGCTTTGTGGCTCTGCTTTGCTCTGGCCCTGTGCTCGACTTGCACTTTCCTTCACGCGCTCGCCTAATTAGTTTTTAATCCCTTTCAATGGCACTAGCCCGGCTTCAGGTTGCCTCTAGCTTGTAACACGGAACAGGGGCCAAGCCAATTTGCTGCAACTCGTGGAAATGTTAGCCCCTGCCGGATCACAATTTCCCCAGCTCGCCAGCCTTTTCCCTGGCTAATTAACCTTGAAACCGACCCGATCAATCAATTGAAAAGTTTCTTTCTTCTGACACCAAATGTGACCTTTGTTACTTTGCTGCCTGTTCGGTTGACAGTCCCTCAGCTGGTGAGGCCGTCGCGTGGATTTGAAAGTGAGAAGGTCTCTGTGGCTGTCAAACGTGCGATTTGACAGATGGATAAGAGTTTCGGGAGCTTGGTACAGAGAGGTACAGACTTGACACATTTGAGCCCCATTCCTTTTTTAGCTCAGAAATCGAAATCCAAATCGAGATAATGCCAAGGGTCGGTCGCCATTTGACTATCATTTCGGGCATGTGGGCGGCCTGTGGGCGGCATGTGGGCCGCTCAGGCGTGACCTTCATAAGTGGTTCATGAATAATGGAGGCGGCGCCCACTACAATATGCATGACACTGATGGACCGAATTAGGGCCTGGCAAATGGATACGTGAGCCTCGGCTGCGGTGTGCGACACACAGCTGAGGGGATGGGGATGGCAGGGGATCAGTTTGAAATATGACGATTAAAGATTAATCCATGGCAGGAGCATTCTTGATCCTTTGCTCCTGTCATATTGTGGAGTTTCGCATGAAGCTCTAATCCCACTGTGATGTGAGCATGAAATTGTTATGCATAAGACAAAGAAGTCATCAATTATTGTCGTCTCACATCTCACCTCTGGCTGTAAGTGATTGCATTTTCAGCTTTAAGTTACATTCCTTTTTCGAAGAAGGAGCTCTTTATGGCTTTTCCGAGAACGAAATGAGTATCTAAAGATGTATGACTGCTGGAGGATGCCTTCCGACTGAAGGACACCTTCAAATTGGGATGGACCAAATCTGGACATTAATAAAGCTTCTTGATTATGGGGTGAGAATGTAAATAAAAGAATGGAAGAAGTCTCATGGTTGCTGAATACTTTCCGTGAGCATTCTCAACCAGCGTATAGAACTTAGCTTTCTCTGAAAGACAATATACCCCGAAAATGCAGCGTGTAATGGGAAGAGTAAAAACAGTAACGTATTCTCTAAGGTTTTATGGTGCTCACATTTAATGCCACGTTACGCTCCAGCATCCTTGTTGGTCGCAACAACGCTTGCCGCTCTCCAGCGCGTTCCAACAGTTGTTTACTTTGTTGGCCAACTTTATTTGCTCTCGGCTGACACCGCACGTAGCGCCAACAGGCTGGGCCGAGCCTGGCCTAGCCTGGTCGACATGGGGCAGTGGCAGTCGTCTACGTGAAGTCGTATTAGTCGTGGTCAGTTTTGGAGTTTTAAGGCCTTTTTTTATGCATGTGGGTTAGCTTTACATTTTCATGTTGCGCTTTATTTCTTTCTTGGTTCTTTTTTTGTGACTTTTAATATTGGGGCAGAGCAGCGGACGCGCCTCCTGAAATTTTCCTCCATTCGCTTGTGCGCACTTTATGGCCGTGGGCTATGGAGGTGGGTTCCAGGGGGTTGCGGCTGCGGTGTGTCAGTTTGGGGCATGTGGCAGGGCGATGACTGTCATGCGGCGGATTTGCGTTGTTAGCGAATGAAAATATCAAATTGTTTAGACCGTTGGGTGGGGTTGGGGGAGTCCCAAACTTTTCCCGTGTCCACTTCCTATTTCTATTCCTATTTCTGGCTGTGGCATTCGTGATTGTGTGACATTCTGGCCAGGACACGTGTGTGCCAACCGCAGACGGTGTGGGATGTGTGGGAGCGGTGCTTGGACAGTAGCCGCTGCCTGGCCCCTGTGGCAGCTGGTGAACCAGCAACTTGCTGTTGGGCCCAGATGTTGCAAGTGAGCACAAACTCGTTTATGGCGTGCCAAATTCACCAACGTTGGATGCCTGCCACGGCTTTCGACCAGTTTTGAGCTGGGCCATTATAGTCCAAGCGCCGATGGTGATAGAGATTTGGCTGAGAACCCTCCCACGCCGACCATCTTGGAATGGGCGCTGGGGAGCGGCACCCCAGAGCTGCATCCCAAGTCTGGCTGATTGCCATCGATTCGTATTCGTATTGGTATTTGGATTCGGCCAGCCCGTTTCCAATCAATCATTTTCCATTTGCACAGCGATCTCAGAAATTTCAAATTTGCAATTTAATTTTCTGCTGGCAACGCCCGCAGATCTGCAGATCTGCTCGGGCCGTGGTTATGGGATAACCCTACCAGCATTCTGCCAATTAGCTCGGTCGGCAATGTGACAAATGCCAGCTACAGATATACATACATACATACAGATACAAAGTCCCGCCCTCGGTGGCCCCCTTGGCCCCGTTCATTCGCCAGCTACACCCTAATGATATGGTGGCAAGCTGTTGGCCCCTCGCGTCTTGGCCATAATTTTCGTAATTTCACGTTAGGGTGGCCCCTGTTGATTGAATTCAATTGTTGGCCACTCAAGGCAGGAGTTCTGCTGCAGCCAAATCCCAATCGAACAAAGCATAAACTGCCCCGCGATCGTGTACCTATAACGGCTTGATTATGGTTAGTGATTCAATCAGATTCGATCCGATCCGAGTTGGTTTACTTGCTGCTGCTGTTGCTTGCTTTACATTTTATCTGTGGCAATAATTGAAGGCAATTAAATTCATAAATTTTAATGATTTATTTTAGCTCTGCGCGCTTAGCAGATTGAATTAATTCTTGGATAACGCCATACGGGGTGTTCTACTAGATTGGTAGGAAGGAGCTCGTACACCAACTCTGAACCACACTTAGACTACCCTCCTCACTCACCCATTATCCATGAAATACTTGCATCCCGCACCATAAACTCATTTGTCTAATGGCCAGCAGCAACTGGCCAAGCAATTAACATTTTTAATTTACCACAAATATTCGAAGAAACAGTTTGTGCAAGAACAAAAAGCCTCGCTAAAAAAGAAGAATATTAATACAATGCAATTGCAATTGCCTTCTACGAGTATTAGCCATTGGCAGTGCGGAACAGTGGAATGGAAGTTGCACCCTCTACACTCTAGAGTCTAGACTCTAGAGCGCTGATTGCATCCGCTTGGCCGAAAGTCAGTCAACGCTTCACTGCACCGCTGGGCAAAGCAGGGCACACCGCCCGAATGGTTAGCTCAGCAGTCTCAGCCAAGCCAATTGTCTGAAGAATTTCAATGCCATCGTAGTACAATGGGATGAAGTGCCCAAAGGGAAGATACAATTTTTAAAGATGTCATTTTTAATCAAAATCGAGAAGGAACGTGTGAGGCGCTTCTGGACGCGACTCTACTTTTATACAACGTCGATTATACTGTATATTCTAAACGCATTATCTTAGAGAATGACCATATCTACTAGATTGCTTAACTTTTTGAGTACAGGTATAAAAATGATCAAGGACAAGATGCAAATTAAATAAATAAATTAAAGAAACAAAAATAATGGAATTTACTGAATAAAAACAACTATGACACATCCATTAATACTCAATTTACAAATCTCTCTGTATACTTGTACATTTCATATTCGTGGAATGTTATTCATGGCATAATTCCCTTGCCACAGTGTAAGCTTATCTAGCTAACCAATAAAAAAATAATGCAAGTGAATAAGTGATAAGTGTTTCGAGTGGCCACCCACTGTGCGCGGGTTCGGTGATGCGTGGCCAGGTTAGAAGGCAGCAACGATGGTGTTGCCATGCTAATTCCGATTGCAACTGTGATTGGCCAAGCAGCGAGTGCGCTTGGCTGGTTGCGTCATGTGGTGCAGGATTTTATTGTCTTGCTGCTGAATTTTAATACAAATTACATTTAATTGCAGTCGCTAAGAGCAGACCACGCTTCATTTGCCTAATGGCCAAGGGGGTCGCCAAGTGGCACCCACTTGCACCCTTCACCCGCATCCACCACCACCCTGCCGGCCACCAGTCATCTTAATTATGTTGTTTAACAGCGAATGCAATTAATTGAACATGATTTACCTGTGTATCAATGTGCAAGCGGAAGGAAAAGAAAAACTATTCCGCACTTGACACCTGCCCACACGTACATACATACATATGTACATACATAGTCGAAGCGAATGCAATTCTTGGCAGATGCAAATGTGCCCCACCAGTCCGAGATTGCAAATAACAGTAATTAAGCAAATACTGAAACCGACCAGGCATTTATTGAATACTCGTATATTTATTCGGTTCGGCATCTCAATTTGCATATGCTGGTCGTACTGCTCGTATGGAAAGCCGATCCAAATCAACAAGTAACTCCCAGCATGCCCAACAAACAAAGGCCAACAAATTCTGGCCAGCCCACGCCCACTGCAGAGGCAATGGCTGTACGATTGTTAGACAGTTCCCTTACGATTCGGGTTTACAGACATGCGAGTACAGCATTCCGGAAAGGCTCTTGTGTGGCACAGGAACGAGGAGGAAATATTTCGGCACACTTTTATTATTTACTTCGGCTGAAAGACAATTTGGCATTAGAACGTGCTATATAAACAATGAGTAGGGGCAAAGTGGTGAGCACTTTCCAGGAATTTGGTTGCCTTTTCCGATTGTTGTCTAAGTCAACAATGCGTATGCGTAATATGTACATGAAGTTCCAAGAAGGCAATGAATAAACACAAATAGTCAGAGAATATACGAATATAAAATTCTAAATAAAAACAGATGCAGAGTAATTCAAATTCTTTTGCACACCAACTAATCCCAATCGCTTCGACGAACGAAACAAACAGTTCAATCTGAAATGCATTTAGATAAATTGATTCTGATTGCATAATGCATGTTATTATAATGTAATTAGTTAATTTTCGCGTAGATTCGGATCAGTGTGCATAAGACTCGCACCAAAGAGTGTAGCGCAGAGGTGGAAAACCGTAATTAAGGCTCGCAAATGGAGCTGGAAAGGTGGGCATACATATATCGGGCACGGCACCACAAATGTGCGGATTGCACTTGAGCCAGTAAGCGTAAGCCAGCCCACTGCTGTCGACGGCTGCTGAGATCTATGGGAAAAACTAATAAAACGAAATACAAAACTGGCACCAGCCGGGAATATGATTTATAATGTTGCGCATGCTGTAAAAATGTCAAACACGCCCCAAAATGATCGCCCGCCTTTACACACACTACATACATATGTACATATATACGAGCAATTTCGTATGTTTGCGCAGAGACTTTCAGCCGAGGAGGAGAGTTCAAAAGAGCAGTTTGCATTTGGTTTATTCAAATTAAATTGGCGGCAGGCGAAGCAAAACAAATTAAGTTGCCGATATACGAATACGAGAACTGTGTGGTGTAGAGTGTGCCACAGTGCCACAGTGCCACATGCAGCACACACTCACACACACCCACATGCTGATGTCGGCGCTTATCGAATGCAAATAATCGAACTCAGTTGGAGTGCGCACTCATTACGGTCTATGTGTCTCTGCCTCTCTGTCTCTGTCTGTGTCTGTGGGGCAAGCAAAACCATAAATGTGTGTCTGTGTGAGTGCAACATCAAGATTGGAGAACTGCAAAGAAATGCTGCAACATGTGGCAATAGCAACAGGCAAACAGGCAAACAGCCAAACAGCAGACAGCAATAGCGTCTGCAGCAGCACTGGCCAATACCATTTTCCCCGTCTTTTGTTTTCCGCTGGCTTCTCTGGGCCGTGCTCTTGTTTTATTTTTAATTTGCAAACTTTTCGTTTCGTTTTCCGATGCAGTTCAATGATTAAAGAGGCAAACGCCCAGAAATTGTCTGGCCATTTTTGGATATTTTTTCGATATTTTCTGCTCACTTTTTGCGGCTCACATTTCGTTATGGCCCCCGTTGGCATGTTGTAAGCTGGTCATAAGAATTTTTTAATTTGATCGCCCGGGCAGGTCTTGGGCGGGGCGCGACTATCTGCTCTGCTCTGCTCAGCTGGGCAGTTTGTTTTTTTTTTGTCTTTTTTTGGAAAGGCAATACCCGATAAGATCGAGCTGCCAGACGTCTGCCAGGCTAAGCCCGTGCCCAAATAATGATTGCTAATTGCTCAGTGCGCGGAAGTTCCAGCCGAAAACTGGCCACAGCTCACTTACAAATGAAATGTCTAAGCCAGGGGCGAAGCTGGCAATTAAAATTGGTAACTGAACGCACAGGCACAGGCACAGATACAGGCACACGCACACCCATGAAAATCGGAGCCAATTTGGTCGAAAGCAAGGTCACGGCAGGCATTCTGCAGTGACAAACGCAACCGAGGAAACGCAGCGATCGATCGATCGATCGATCGGTCTCTCTCTTTCTCTCTCTCTGGGTCTGAAAATGTTGCCCATGCACAATGGTGGCAACATGTTGCCGCCGCTTTCTGCTCCCCACACTCGATTGATACACATTCTGCAGCTGCGGCTTCGGCTTTGGACCAGACTTCGGGCTTTGGCTAAAAAACCCGCTTCGAGCCTCGATTAACGTTGTAATTCGATTACTCTTTTGCCACATTGTTCTGCTCGGCTCTCATTGTCTGCCTTTGTTGTTGCTTTTGTTACAGTTGCGCTGCTGCGCATTCGCATTCGCTGGCATTCGACTAAGCCGCCCCCCCCCCCCCCCCCCCCCCGGTTCCTGGTCTCTGTCCCGGTCTCTGGTCTCGGCCACAGTCTTCGTTTCGGCTGCAGTCTCTGGCGGTATATATTAGAGCCGCCAGCCAGCAGTCAGCACAGTTCGTTAACAGTCCTAGTCGTGGTTCTAGGAGGTTCAACCAGCGTCCATCGACCAAGTGCTTTGTGTCGTGTCGTGTGTACCCGTAGCTACCCGTAGTTCTCCTGTTTACCCCCAGTGTAATCCCGAAACTCCTTTTTCGAAGCTCAACTTTGTGATTAACCCTCTGTGAAACGAAAATGAAGCCATTTGTAAGTACGCCAAGCCATGAAAAGGATAAATTCGTGCCAAGGATATGCAGTAAAGCGTAGCACTGGGTGCAGAAACAGAAGGACTCTGTTTCCTCTTAAAGTACAACAGAGTTAGGCACTCAATAGGAGATGACCTGGCAGGGTAGTAGGTCTTTCCACTTTTCAAAACAAATCGAATCAAAAACATTATAAGCAACAGAAAGAAAACCATTCAAAGCATGCGATTCATTTCTGTTAATTCCTTTTCAATCATTGCTCACTGCCACCTGAGCTCCATTCGGTGTTTATCCTTCAACCCGTTCGAGAGTCAATTACCCCGACCATGTCAGGCAATCCCGCCAGCCAATCAGCCATGTCAGGGCACACAGCAAACCACACAGAAATCCATCAGATGCCATCAAATGCTGCAAAATCCTGCTGATAAGCCGTTGACATGTTGCATGTCGGACAGTTTAGGCATCGCCAGTAGTCTGTAGCGTAGCCCCACCCTCCGCTGTCACTGTCTGCACCACCACCAAAAGTGATCCAAGCCAAGCAAAACCGAAGCAAATCGAGCCGCTCACCTGCGCTGACACATAACACATAATCGACCCGCCTGCCGCATGCCGCATGCGGTAACATCTACGAATTGGCTGAAACAGTATCTCGGAATCAAATCAAACGGTTGCGCCTGAGAGCTCCCGAAAGCGAGGCGAGAGATGGGCGTGTGTGGGGCTGGGATGGGCTATGGCGAGAGGTGGAAAGCGAGAGCGAAAGAAAGCGAGAGTGAAAAGCCAAGGCATGCAATTAAGTAGGTTAGCAGAGCAACAGCTGCCACAGAGAGCTCTCTGTGTGAGTGTCACTCTTGAGCAGTGGACGGGGGTGGTGCGGGGAGGTAGATCTAGAGTAATTATTGTCGCGCCAGGTGGCTATAGTTACGTCTTAACCTGAGATCAATCATGAGTCGTGACATAACATCTCTCTCTCTCTCTCTCTCTCACTCTCTCGACAGTTGATTGCCGCCGCTCTGCTCGTCTCGACAGTGTCCGCCTCTTGGCACGGAGCCGTCTCCACACAGTACCAGCACCTGGACCCCCATAGCCATACGTACTCCTACGGCTATGCCGATCCCAACTCACAGAAGCACGAGACGCGCGCCCACGATGGCACCACCCGTGGCTCGTACTCCTACGTGGATGGACACGGTCACGTGCAGTCGGTCTCCTACACTGCCGATCCTCATCACGGATTCAATGCCGTAGGCACCAACCTGCCCCAGGCTCCTCACGGCGCCCCCGTCTACGCCGCTGCCCACGCCCACTCCGCCTATGCGCCCTACGCCCATGGCATCCACATCCCTGTGCTGACCCACGGAGGCGTTCCAGTCGACACCCTGAGGTGCAGCACGCCAAGGCTGCCCATGCCGCCGCCCACGCTGCTGCTGCCCACAATGCTGGTGGCCATCACCTGTACAAGCGTTCGATCTACGGCGGAGGGTGGTCCTACGGAGCACCTGCCCATGTCCCACTCACCCACGGCGGTGTGCCGGTCGATACTCCCGATGTCCAGGCCGCCAAGGCTGAGCACTATGCCGCCCACGCCAAGGCTCTGGGTCAAGTGGCGCATGGCCATGGCGCTCCAGTCGAGACGCCCGAGGTCCAGCACGCCAAGGCTGCTCACTTCGCAGCCCACGCTGCCGCCCGCTCCGGCCATGTCGGTGCTCCCATTGCCCACGGCAACTACCATGTGCCAGTGATCCACAATGGAGTGCCTGTCGACACACCCGAAGTCCAGCATGCCAAGGCCGCCCACTACGCCGCCCTCTCGCAGGCCTCTGCCCACGGCAGCAGCGGGCACAGCTCCTGGGATGAGGGACAGTACGACGGACGCTGGGAGTCCAGCCCCAGCAGCCACAACGCCTACGACGGTGGCTATGCGCATAACGGTCCCATCCACATTCCAGTGATCCACAACGGTGTACCAGTCGAGCCCGCAGAGGTGCAGCATGCCCGTGCTGCTCATCTGAATGCCGTGGCAGCTGCCAGTCATGGCGGTGCCGGTGCCCATGGTGGCTACTACGGCGGATCTGCTGGTGGCCACGAGGATGATGGCCAGTACCGCTCGCACTACGATCACTACTAAACGGGAGACCGGAGTTTCCGATGGATTCGTGCCAGCGACAATGACAAGACGAGCATCTCTATACACTCTGCCTGACATCCTTCGTTCCCCGCTCTAACTACCGACTTCAGAAGCCAGCTAGCTTATATGTAACCCCCCTGTCATCCTCTAGCAGCATTCCAATCTATCTCTGTATCTTTCACTATCCTACACACACACACACACACACACACACACAAAAGCAATATGCGGGAGATTGAAGCCGCACCTGGAAGTGGCTTCCTTGCCCGTTGAGCAACGATCGAGCCTGATTTGAGTTCCAGTTAAACTTTACCCAAACTACATCTACATCTATCTACAAGCCTTTCCTATCTTCATCTCTCCTGTCCTATCCCTCTTCTCGTCTCTAACTTTGTTAACTGTTTTCCATATCTCTATTTCCTTTTCACTTCGTTCGAGAAACGCTGTATGAGTATGTTGTAAATAACTGTTGTAATCTTTATATATCTAAACAGATATGAATCTATATATTATACGAAACTGCAAACAGACAAATAAACTGCAAAAATGTATTTGATCACAATTTGATGCGCTATTACTATTCGAAAAGCCTCTCCAGGAAAAGGAAAAGCAAACCTTTAACTCATAGTAAGATGATTGTTCCTTGTTTAAATTGATATCATCGGGTAAAGGTATTACATTACATTACATTGTAAATGTTCCCAGGATGGTCATTCTTCATAGATGTAAGAAGGCTGGGTCAAGTACAGAAGAGCGGACCTCCTCCCCGAGAGATCCGATAGGAGATCTGACTGCAGAGCGGGTGAGCAGAAAGAGGAAAAAGAGGAGATCGCAAGAGCGGGGAGAAGAAACAACAGCAGACGCCGGTCAGGCGTACAGTCACTATCGCAAGTCGTGGTTTTTCAGTTGTACTATCAGTTGACAGCCGCTTCAAATATATTCATCTATGAACTATTACATATCCATCAATAAATATACACCTAAACTAACCATTTCACATAGATAATACTCGCAGCATATTTATTTGTGGTTATAGTAAATGCTATTTGAGATTTTGTGGTAAATAGTACTCCTACGAATATATCCATGTGCCTGATTGTCTTCGCTTACAATGCGTTTTCTTTGGCTGTTCTTCTTCTGTGAATTTCCACTTTTCCGTGCTGTGGGAAACTCTGAAACTCTGGCTGGCACACATCTCCATCTCCTACGGCTTGACTGCATTGACTGCATTGACAGGGGGCGGAAGCGTTTGAAAGGAACATAAATATTTGCAATGCAACGATTGAAGTTTGCATACGCTCACAAAGGCGGGCGTGTGTACATCATACATACATATACGTACGTATAAATATTTGTGTGATGGGGGAGGGGAATGGGGGCTTTGCAGCTCTCGTGCTGCATGGGGCATGTGGCATGACACAGAGGGTGAACAAACAATCAATCAATGCGGTATGAGTCTTGTTTTTTGCCGCCTGCAATTTGTGTGTCTTATACGGAGAATGTGTCACTCGACTTCGGGAGACTCGAACTACTCGAACGGAACGGAGCTGCCGGGTGAGGTGAGGGGAGGCTGGGCAACAAGTTTTTCTCTTTTTTTTACAAATAGATTGCCCGTCATTTGTCAAGGCTGACGTCGATTCTCCTCCATTTGGGAAATGGCAACTGGGATATGGGAGGTCGAGTCGAAATTAAATGCCTGCCTTTGGGCCATAAATTCAAGTGCAACCTTTGGCCCAATCAATAACCTTGGCTGTGGGTAGGAAGGCTGGCTGGCTGGCTGGTCTGACTTGGCCTGGCCTGGCTTGGCCTGGCTTGGCTACCGGCAACTAATTAAACATTTACAACCCACGGCTCACACGCAAAGGTCACATTCACTGCCAACAGAAAGTGAAAATGTGGTCGGCGATTTTCAATTTTCCACGCATAAGCCACCATAAGCACTCTGTCTGACGAGGCCGACAAGGAAAAGGAGGCGACGTCCGGGTACTGTACTCCCATGCCAAGGCTTGGCCCCGGCCATCGTAAATCTGGAGTGAATGGGATGGAATGGGGATGGAATGGGGATGGGATCGCTTAGTGCCTGCCATTTAATTAAGCATGCATTGGCATTTGAATTTGAATTTACGGCCAATTGTCGGCTAAGCTAACTGAAACACTAAGTGGAATCAGTTTCTAAAATACTTTAAAATACGATATGAGCGTGCGAGTGCGCGTACACCTCTCGGATGACCTTCATGGCAGGGCAGGGCAGGGCAGGGCAGGTGGGGATGCCAAAGGCGGCGGTTACTGACCCGGCTGTTAATTTAATTATAGGTATGCCGGACGGTGGATAAAAACAGATATCGGTAGTTGAAATTGTTTAAATTGCGATTGTGTGGCTCAGAATGTTGGCCAGCAAACGGTAGCCCGACCAAACGCCCGACCAAACGCCCGCCCAGCTTGCTGGGCTTGCTGCTACAAGTGTCTGGGCGTGGCCGAATTCAGTCAAAAGTGAATGTGCAACGGCATGGCTGTTGAAGCTCTTTTTGCCAAATAATATTATTGCAATTTTTGCCGTTGATTTGCACAACCCGCTCCCCACCTCTCCCCCCCATGTGGCCCATTCAGCGATTTGATTCAAAGTGAAGAATTTCATTTGCATGCCAAGCAATTGGCCAAACCGAAGCCATAATGGCTGGGGCCAGAACCGTGGACATTGTGCCATTTGGCCCTCCACTCAGGGCCCCAAACTCAAACCCAAACCCAAACCCAATCTGGCAGCAGCAAAACGCCTGTTAGTCAACAATCTTTAAAATAACAAAATTGGTAAACGATTTCCTGCCCTGCCATTCTGTTGCCTGTTGCCCGTCGTCGTTGTCTTTATTTCTTGGGAGATTTTTTATTTTGTTGTTTTTATGTGGTGGGCGTTCTTTTTGAGCTGCATTTTGCATATTTTTTGGTCAAATGGCTTTTATGTTTTGCATCAATTTAATTTATGGTTGAGGCGTTAATTTATGGCCTAATTGATCGAATTGGAATACGTGTTGCAATCGCCAGAGTGTTGAAGTAGATGCTGGTTGAGAGTAATTTGTACTCAACAATATTCAGATAGATATATGGCAAATTGTATGGTTTCAGCCAAAGTAAAGCTGAAAGATTGCAGTAACTTAAATATCTATTCCCTTCTGCATTTGAGTTCTTTGAGTCTACCTTTCCTCTGGATGAACCTTTTCTGTATTGCATCGCTCTCACATACAAATACTCTAGGATACTTTGTCACAGCTGCGATAAGGCACCAAGCACTTAACAAATGCATCTCTCCCGCTCCTTTTGACGTTCCTTGCACACCGAGGAAGTTTTTGACAGAATCATTGTTGCCAGGAAGATAATGCAACGCCGACAATTCAATTCTCAGCGTATTTCGCGCTATTTGTGCCACAAAGTAAGCCAACGCGAGAGCGGAAAATCGAACTAACAAAGAGCACTCACTCACATACCCACGGAGGGTTTGATTTATGACATGGAAGGAAAAATAGGAGACGCATCTGTGGAAAAGCGTTCTTAAATATGAACAGAAGCTATCCTCCCATGACCTATCTCCGCTCCGCGAATACCCCGTGGGCATTCGCATAGCATCCCACCCACATGATGATGTTTGATGTATATTTTCTTTTGTATCTACAATGTAAATACTCGTAGCTTGTATTTATGTACATAGGTACATGAAAGCTAAAATGTTATATGTATTCTGGCGTAGGTTTTCCCCGTTTAAAATCAACATCATCTGATTGACGTGCATAATTAGCATTTTGAAATCTCCATTATATGCTGCCACAGCCATGTGTTTTAATTGCATTGCCTACTTTGCTGTCAACGCTTTTATAGAACATAACATTCAATTGGCCGTGATGTTACAACCTTTCCCCTCAACACATATTTTCTGTTGCATACCCTCGTGCGTGGTTGCGTACGTACACATGTGGTATACTTCATATCTCCGTATTTTTCATTTGAAACAATTTTTATTTTTGTCAGCCACTGACTCTTGACTGGCGATGGTACATTGAATTTCCTGACGCGAGTATTATTTAAATTTAAATCGGAAAATACATAGGCACTATTTTTTGTTCAGCTAAAAGGTGTGCACCACTTTTAATATGTAAACTACATGTAGAAATCATGTAGAATTGTCGCTTGGAGGCCTTGTGAAAAGGCTGCTGAGGCTGCAGCGAAATCTTCGTTTGCTCATTCATTTTTATGAATTTTCACAAGCAAGAGGGTACTTAGTATTTGTCTGAGCCATCCCACGGTAAGTGGCAGATGGACATAAAAAGTGTCACAAAATTTGACATTTTTGACCGCACACCGCTTCTTTGCTTACAGATCAGAGCTTAACTCCCAAGCCACACTTTAAATCATGCCTTTGCCCTCTTTTCCATGGGTGGAAGTGGTTCCTTTGCAGTGGCTGCATCGCTCGCTGCTGTGGTGCTTTGGCCGCTCTCTGTTGGTCTGCAGCCGTCGGGTTGCTCGGCCCTTCTCCTTTGCTGCTTGTCGGAACTGTCTCTCTGCTGTCTTTTTGGGGTAGGTGATCTGGAATATGGATTATTTCAGAGTAACTTAAATTTAGTGGAATGTACTTATTTTATTTCTTGTTCGGCTCGCTGTCTTTTCGGTAATGAAAAATGCCGGCGCAGCGGCAAGCGAATACAGCAGTTTTTTCGTCCCTTCCATTCTATCCTAGTTTTTTTTTCTTCTGGACTTAAAAATAAATACGACAAAGTACTAATATAATTTAAAAATATATTAATTATACACCCGGCCGTCGATTAAGACGGGGGTTACGTTCCTGGAAAACCTCGTGTTAAGCGAAAGCGTGTTAAACGTATATATTGATTCAGTTCAAAATATGGGATTACGTTCCTAGAATTACAAATTTTTAGGCAAAAAAGTGTTTTATTTTTTTCATTTGATTTTTAGTTTGTGTTGAATATATTCGTTTCTGTAAAAATGCCTAAGAAACAAACACAACCAGACTTAAGATACGTATGTAAGTGTAATAAAACGAGCACTACATCTGAAAAAAACGTTACAAAATATCAGATTTTTAAGATAAAACGAGAAGGAACGTGAGTCGCTTCTAGTCGCGACTCTACTTTTATACCCGTACTCAGTCAGTAAATAAATTTGTGAGCTTATGATTGAAATTTAAAAAGAAATTTGAAAATTTTACATTTTTTTGCTACATCTGTTAACTACATCTACATCTAGAATGTAGATTATACATTCGCTCGCGCTTTGCACAGGGCAGAGTGTGTGCGAGCGAGAAAGAGAATAAATATCGTCAGCAGCGCCAAAAGCAACTAAAAATTAATTTCTTCATTCTGGCTATAATAATAATCCGATCTGTACCAGATTTGGCAATCTGGTAGACATGGTCATTTTCTTCGATACGTTTTTAGTTATATCGTATCTTCAAAATTGCGGCTGTCACAGATTTTCGTTCTTTGTGAAGGCGGAAGGGGAGGGGCGAAATTTTGAAATACACTTGTAACAGTGTGATATCACATGAGTCTCGAAACAAAAATTGGTTGTTCTATCTCTTACAGTCTCTGAGATCGAGGCGCTCATCAAGACGAACGGACGAACGGACGGACGGACGGACAGACGCACAGACGGACAGACAGACAGAGACTCGGCTATTAATGCTGATCAAGAATATATATACTTTATGGTGTCGAACAATTTTCCTTCTCTGCGTTACACACATCCACTTTTACCACAAATACAGTATACCCCTTAACTCTTTGAGTACGGGTATAAAAACATTACCGCATAATTGACAAAAAAATTAATTCCGCTATTTGTCTATCGTGTAAGAACGAGTTTTTGAGCGTGCTAAAAAGAGGAAGGAATAAAATGTATAGCCGTGTAAGACCCAGTTCGTATTAAAAGAGTTCGTGTTAAGCGAGGGCCAGGTGTATATAATATCGGATGCGTTCCTCAACAGTAGGTTTGTTTCTGCTGGTCGGTGTATGTGTGGGTGGCCATTGGAGACGAAAATGGGGGGCACACCCTCACATGTTTATATCGATAAATATACTCGTGGTAATATTTGTACCCGGCCCAAAACGAATTGAGAAACTTGAATCCTTCTGTACACTGTGTAATCGAATTTTAATATTCGTTTGCTTCAGCTTAAGGTAAATGTGTGAGTTCCAGAAACATTGACTAGACCTAAGACTAAGACTAATGGATGCTTAATTGGCTATCAAAAAGGTACATGGAGAAATGGCAGAAGGGTCGGGAATGCGTCTAGATAACGTGGCTGGAAGAGGGAATAAAGAATTGATGTATTATTAAACTTAAGCTCGATAAAATCTAATAAAACTTACATCAAATTCACCTCCGGATCGGGCCAGACGGGGGCTGGGACCAGAACAGCTACCGGAAGTGGTGGCGGTTGGGCTGCGGCGCCTCCTGCTCCAGCTCCACCGCCGGCGCCATTGCGACCTCCCTTTCCGCCTTTTCCCCCTTTCCCGCCCTTGGAACCATCAGGTCCATCTGGACCGTCGGCTCCATCGGCGCCGTCCTCGCCGTCAGGCTGTGGCCCAGACGGACTGGGCGCACCCGGCTGTCCATTCTCTCCACTCTGACCGGACGTGAGTATTCCACCTCCACCGCCGCCGCCCCCAGCTCCACCGCCCCCTGCGCTGCCACCGCCTCCAGATCCACCTGCTCCTCCAGCTCCGCCAAGAATACCGCCAGCCTGCCCAGCCTGTCCTGCTCCGCCGGCTCCTCCTCCACCGGCTCCTCCTCCACCGGCACCTGCATCTGCCGAGGCATCACCAGCGGCCGCATCTTCGGCTGCAGCAGACCCAGAGCTGTCCGAGCCTCCATCCTCAGCTTGACCGTCATCAGAGCTGGCGCTTCCACCTTGAGTCTGGCTGAGCTCTGGCTCGGGATCGGGCTTTGGCTCTCCTTCCAGTCCGGGTTGCGGCTTCCACAGTCCATCTTCTCCGGGGCCGGGAGATTTGTATGAGCCATCATCCTCTGGGGGTGGGGGTGGTGGGGGTTGGACTAGCAACAGAATTGGCCCCGCCTGAGGGATCAGATAGGTACCGGCCAAGGGCAGAACATGAGCCACTCCTTCATCGACGTAATGCATGGCCAAAAGGCCCAGAAGCAGCAACAGCATCTGAAGGAAAGAAAAACACTTTTGATGAATGTTTCTGCCCCGCCAGGAGAACCAATTTCCAGCTTACCGCTGTCGTTCTCATCTTATCTAGGGTCCAAGCGAATATTCAGCAAATCCCTTCGCGTCCGTGCTCGACGGTTTCTATGGCGGGACTGACTCAATTGGCCAGGCCCTAGTGCAGCTTTTATACGATGACAATGGCTGCTGCGAGGTGCGAGCTGCGAGCTGCGAGTGCTGATGAATGGCGAGCTCTGAGCTGCATTGTCTATACATGGAAGCAGCTCCACTTTGCATGGCCTGCTGGCAGCTGGCATAAATCAAGTGCTACCAACGCTAATTGCAGCAACAACAATTACGAGAGAGAATGATCTTGTTAATGTGTGTAATGTGCACCAGAAGCCAGCAACCAGCAGCCAGCAACCAGTCCGAGCTCGAAAAACGATCAAAAGACGCAGTTAGAATTACACCTGAACTTGGCCTCAGATGCTGTTTGATTGACAGTCATTGACGGATTGAGTCAGTCTGCAGCGCAGGGGTTGTCCTACTACTCGTACAAACCTTGGGTGGGAGTACGATATGGATCAGCATTACAAGTCAACGATTCCCGTTGGCTCAATCTATTGCATGCGAGTATATATATATACATATATATGTACATTGTAGTGTATTGTATTGTATTGATTCCTACTTTATTACAAACGTATATTTATTACAGGACTAGATTTATCTTCCTTTAATTGTATTTGTATCAATTGTCTTGTCTTGGGTATTGCGCTTAAATATTGTATAGATCCAAAATAATAATGCTGGACTTTTCCTATCTTATCTATCACATATAAACTCTACACAGCTCTTTATCATCCTAGTACGAAGCGCATTATGGTGTTCATATAGACCGAACCTTAATACTACCAACCACAGCATCACAACCAGATTCTTGAAATTTCTCAGTGTTTAATCTGCTAATAAATAATTAAAATGGGTTTTTAAATACATCAGTCCGTGGTGCGCTGTTCTGGCGTGGATTAGATAAAATGCCATTCATGGCGATGAGGCGTCAGTTGGCAATCCGAACTCCAAAGGGAGGCAGTTGGCGGTGCAGACAACGTTGACTCAATAGCTGGACTGGATTGCATGCGACGCGGGAGCCACAGACAGACATACATAGATGCAATGCTGTCCAACCGGTTTGTCCTGTTAGCGCGTGGCAATGTGTAACACAGTGCTGGCGAAAATTAAATGCCTCAGCAAATGAACTGACAGGGTGACAGAGAAGCTCTGGCATCGCCACCGACAGCTCCTTGAGACTCCCTGGATACCTTATAAATGATGTGAAACTATTAAACTCTGTGCAGCTTCAACTAAATCAATTAAGCCAACAGGCAACATCCGAGGGGAGCCGCGACAGCAGGGGCAACTTAACAAAGTAATGGCAACGAGGCCATTACCATCATCGTCTTGTGACGCATTCCACTGCCATCCCTTGGAGCAGGAGGCCCATTTGCCTCCCAATGCCCCCATCCTCGTCATCGTTAACATTTAGCAACACAAGCAACAACATTATTCACAGGAGCCAGCAGGAGGAGCAGACTGCCAGTGGAGTGGATGCGTACCAGAATGGAGTCGTCTGGCTGATACACCGATGATTTCGTATGTGTGTGTGTGTGAGCCTAAGAAAGTTTCTGCCAATTAGAAGAGACAACTTTGGAATGCGTCAGGCACGGGCACCGGCACGGCTACGTGGAATTATGGCCACAGCACACAGTTCGTTCGCTGAGATTCATTTTGCTGGCATTGCAGATATTAGAGCACCGTGTCCGGCGGACCCCCCAACGGACGATACATCGATTAATCAACGCGAAGACGCACCACAGATGCAAACAATGCGCTCAAATATGTTGCCCATAAATGGCTGGTTCGGCTGGTCCGGCTAGTCCACGCAATGGATGCGACGCGATGGACAACCATCCATTCACGCATCCGTGGCATACATTTCCACACATCGATGCCAACCAAACACCACGCCTGGGGTCGCATATAAATAGTTTCTCTGCTGCGGCTTTGGGGCTCCTCCATTTGTTAGCTGCCTGACAGACAGACAGGCCAAGTCAAGTCGCTGTCGCTGTCGCCGTCGCCAAGCTAGCCTCATCCTCGCTTCGTTGCCCCTGACGGCCATTTGTACGAGCATGTGAAAAACCCCTGGACGACGACTTTTCTGCGTGTGTGTGTGTGTGTGTGTGTGTGCTATACACAAAAAGGTTTCCCTCCCCGTACGTGTCGTGACTGACGGCGATGTGGGATGATGACCGCACGAGGCGGAGATCGAAAACAGTTTACAAAAATGATTACCACTGGGCGAATGCGTAATGGGCAATGGGGCGTATGTGTGATGTGCGAAGTTCTACGAATGCAGGCTGCGAAGTGTGAAAAGCATGGCAGGGAACGGAACTGAATTAAATGGCAGCACACCATAGGTATGATATTTAATACGTGGATTACCAATGAACGATGGAAATTGAAAGCCCATTGGCGGTCGATTCAATTAAACAAATGGATTGGATGCTGCTTGCTCATTTAATATTTGCTGTAATTGCATAAAGGTTTCAAAGAATGGAATGGAATGTGAATGGACTGCGACTATGATTTATGGAACTCCAACGAGACGCCCACTGAATTGGGGTTCATCATGGGCTTTCGAATGCCTTTGCACCTGTCGCGGCAGCAAGCGGAATCATCAATAATAATACTAACCACAGAAGAAGACATCCTGGACATCCTGCTGCACACACAGCAAGCAGACAGCAAGCAACGAGGCCCGCATTAAATTCACAATAAATAAAAGGATCTGTTACCAAAGATTCCCTTCTGTGGCAGTGGAGCGGAGTGTGGGCGTGGCTGGCGAGGCTGTTGGCTATCTAACCGCAAATACATTGACCAACACTCACGGCTCTGATAATAACTCATAAACGTGCCGCAATATAGACAAAACAAAAACAAAAACAAAGGAAACGAAAAAATACACACAATATACACAGTGACCGGGAGACGGCGGGCAGACAAAGAAAGACAAACAAGTGACTAAAGAGCTTACACACACAATGTGGCCAAAATGGTTGGCTTTAATAAAAGTTGCAATATTTTTATTATTTTTATTGAGCGCCACAAATTGGCCCATTGTTGAGGCAGCCTGGTCGGCTTTTATGGTCATATCATAAAGGCATTTGTTTTTGTTTTGTAGTTTTTGATTTCATTGCAATTTTCGTCGGTGCCTCCGCTGTTTGTGTTTGTTGCCCCGTTTTTCCCCGATTTTTCTTTGGTTTTCTTTATTTCGATGGGCCCGACGCGTTTATTGGTTTTCACGCCATGGCTAATGACCAAAACATTTACGAGCACAGTTGGCGCCGCCGCGGGCCACCAGCTAACCAGAAGAGAAACAGAAGCAGATACAACAACAAACTCGATACTCGTAATAGTATAGCTGGAGTCGAGTCTGACTTTGCTTTAAGAATTCGCTGTGAGGAATTTTAAGCGACGTCAAGTGTTAAGCCTGATATTTCGATTGAAATCCCTCGAATACGCCATAAATACTTGTACGGCAGGCCAAGATTAAGGGACTTATGGCCCTCTGCCTGCTGACTGCCGCCAGTTGGTCTGGGCCCAATTTTCTCTAGTCCTGATCCCGTTATCAGGCAGAAATTTCGCCTCTTTGGCGTGCAATTTACGCACAGACCATTGACGCCAAGGGAGCAGTCAGGGAGCGAAGGATAAGGATGGGAATGGGTGGGGCAGGAAGTAATAGAAATGGGGATTCGATGGTAAGTGTGAGAAGTTTTCATAAATTGAGCTGAAAAGCGGGGAAGCCCCACAGGCACGACTGGACAACATTTCTGGGAATGGAAGCTTATGCGACACTTTCTTAGCCTTCTTCGCTTTTTTGCACCATTTGTCGCGGCATTGTCCGGGACTGCTGCTGCTTCTTCTAGTACTTGTTCCAGCTTCATCTTGTCATGTTATGTAATTGGTGTTAACAGCCACAGCATCCGCAATCTCAGCAGCACTCGGAATCTGCACTCGGAATCGGAATCTGCACTCGGAATCGCAGTCATAGTTTCAGCCACGGTCGCCCGGCACAAAAGTCATTTATGTAAACGGCTGCTGTCAGTGACAGGCAAGAGAAAAACTAGAAGTACAGAGGAGCTGGTTGGTGCTGCTTCTTGTCTTGGCGCAGTCCTTGATAATTGAATGTATTGTCCTCAGAGTTTTCTGTGTGTTTTTGTGCTATTCATAGAGAAGAAGACGCTCCGGCTCGTCGCCCATTTGCATAAATGTCTGCCGCGACAGGAGGCAGACAACGAGAGAGACATACCCAGACCCAGACCGAGACCGTGCCAGGGACCCACCCACAGCCAGTAGACTGTTTTATCTATTTGCTCTATTCATAGGGTTTCGCCATTTATGAGCATTGCAGATTATTATTGGGTCTCCTCGCCCATTGCGGTCCCATCTGTCCCGCTCCTCACTGATGACGCAAATGCCAAAAGAAGCTTGATTTCGTCATCGATTGGGACTGAGACTGGAGACTGGAGATAGGAACAGAACGAGAAGGAGAACTACAACCAACCTGTTGATATGGCGACAACTTGAGTTTCGCAACTGCTTCAATGAGTCATCGGGAAATAAGTCGGAGCAGCCATAAAATACGAGTATATATATGTAACTGGCATGGGGAATATTCTTGAATCTTCTACGCATCAGCAAAGGACCTTTTTGTCTCTATTAATATTTCATTGATGGCCAAAAAGTGAACTCCGTCCTTGTGGCTTCATAGAGGAAAATATCTTTTGGTGTGACAGTCCGATTTGGGATGGATTTTCTCGATCCTTCTCTTTTGATTTAAAAGCTTCTACTTCTGATCGGCTTAGTGTTCATTCAAATCAGTCTATAATTTCTCCATAATCAGACATTTATTTATTTATTTATTTATATGTATGTCTGCAGATGAAAGTATTAATAGCATTCGGCTGCCATTTGATTCCCTTTAATGCGATGCTCGTAACAAAGTCAACTAAAGCCCATAATGACATATACATATACATACGTGTATATACATACACATATTATGTATGTGTATATGTGATGAGTATGACGATGGCAACTCAAGATCCACTTTTGGTTTCCTGGTTATTTATTGCCGCATTTGACTCGCTCATTCACACAAAATGGCTCAATTTCGTCTCGGTTTCATTTCTGGCCTGTTCTGGCGAGGCCGCAGCTCAGCCCAAACAGCAATCATCGAGACCACAGGCAAGGGGCACTCAAAGCCAATTTGCATGCAGCACAGTAAGCCACAAAATGTATCTGTGAGCAAACATCTGGAGAGGCCCCAAGCTCCAGCCGAGGCCACACCTGGGTGACTTGAGTTGGCAGGCTGATGAGGGGGGCAGGGGGCCATGTTGTTTGGCTTTTCTATGTCAGTTGTTGACTTTTCACACTGCCTGGCATATTGTTAACAGGCAGGTCACAGAAAGAAAAAAAAAGGAAAAAAAAAACAAATCATCTTTTATTGTAACGCATTAATCATACCCAAATGTTGTGCTCCCCCAGGTATTGGCTGTCCACACACCCCCCACTGGCGGAAGTGCAAAGTTCTAGTCCGGGCCCAGACAGCAGGCAGCAAACAATCGGGCAGCAGCAACAGAATGTACACATAATTTTTCAAATTCCCCCCAATGCTCCACAGCCATGCATAATGGTTTTCTTTCTCTGTTTTCCTTTCGGTGAGCTTTTAATTTTTGCGCTGCCTACATTTTTGTGCTCGCCCATAAATTATATCCAGGTGCGAGGGAGCTCTAATTGCGTGATAAGTTTACCAATTCGCCTTTTGCTTTGGGGTTTGCTTTTGTGGTTTTGTCCCTCAGGGTGGGCGCCATGGGAGACCAAGAGATTTTTCAATCAGTACTTCACAACAAAGGCTCGACGACTCGTTGGCAAATATGTAAGTAAACATAGCAATTACATAAATAATTGGCAGTACTGCCATCACATTGCTCTGAAAGTTTATCATGTACAAAGCAATGTACAATCAAAAGCATTCAAATGCCGTTGTAAAACAAAGAGTTGTACAAAGAATTGTAACAAATTCACTCGAAAGTTTGTTAGCAAAAACTACTTATTACAAATGGGATGGATGGGACAAAAGAGAGCTTTGATAAACTACCCAGTAATTACGAACTTTCGTCGAGCAGCCAATTGATTTATGAGTGAAACTTATAACCAGTCGTTTCACGTGGCTGTCGTAGTCGCCTTGCATATCCCCCCCTTGGAAACAACTTCATCTTCATTTTGCGACCCTCTTTAAGTTTCCAGCCCCCTGGGATACGACTGTATTCGGTTCGACTCGCTGAGACTCGTTGACAAAAAACAGTGGCATAGTTTCAGACTTGTCATGCTTCCGTTGAAAAACAAAAAAGCCGCAACTGCCAACTTTGCAGATTGCCACTGTTTTTGCTGCTGCTACGGCACCAACAATTGTCAGAGCTCTGCTTAACTGCATACCGAACCCGGGGCGGGCGGCCAATGGCAATGGGGCACATTGCAATTTTCGTTTTTGGGGGGGGGAGCTGCGAGAAAAAAAAGCTCGCGAAAACGATACGGCCACGCTGAGTGGCATTCAACTGTTTAATGCCATCCCCAGCAGCCATCGGTGGTCCCAAGCCAGCAGCAGCTTACCCGAGCGACAGGGAGTCTGTTTATCTTGCCACAGTCAGTGGCGGGGACGCATGCCCCTTCCCCAACCATTCCATCCACACAGCTCTGGTCTGGGCTGACATTTAGGCAGGACCGCGGAGCACACTGTATGCCATTCAGTCATTTCGCATTCAAAAACCATTCGAGTGACTTGGTCGCAGTCGCACCATGGGCGGGCCAACGAATGGGAGGGTGGGTGCTCAGCTTAAGGATGTGGGAGTTCTCAGCCCAGACAATTGACCGAATTCTCAAAAGGCAGTCTGCTTGACTTGAGCTCAACATTTGAATACCCGTTCAGGCTCGGTTCGGTAAATAAATTTTGATTTTCAGCCAAAATTGTTTGTATTCATAGAATTTTTGGTTTTTAAATTAATCGACGAGAAGTGAAAAACTCTAAGCATTTCAAATGAAGGTAAATAAAACATTTGAAACATACTTTATGCCCTGGCAGTAGTTCTATGAGTTCTATGAATCTTGACACCAAGTGTGGTATCGCTCATAAAAAATCAATAAAAGCCCAATGCATTTTCCCATTTAAAGATAACAGATCACAGCGAGAACAATTTCCACTGTGTAATGTGTTTAATGGCCATTGAAATTATTTTTCTGTTGCGTGTTGAATTTCAATTAAAGTTGAGTAGCGGATAGTGGTTGGTTAAGTACATAGTTGGAATGTCGACTGTTCTTTTCTGCTTGTACATATGATATTAAATGAATAAATAAATTCGCTAGTGTGAGTAAAAGTATTATTGGGGTGAGCCAAAACAAAAGGAAGGTTACAGGACCGTGAGATTGATAACTGCTGAAAGTATTTGAATAAAATATTTCCAATTAAAATACTCGAAGCCATAATCTGGGACTCTCCATTGCTGCCTTTTGATGATTTTTATGTGAATTTAAGGTTCTAGGGAAAATTAAATTAATTTTTGTTGATTGCCATTGGACACACGTGCAGGATTTAAATATTCCGCAGAGATTGCTGTCATAAAAGCACAAAATGTGTGTCCAGGTGAGCTGGGGCCATCTGTGCTTAACTTTGGACCAGGACCCTGCTTCCCCGTTCCCACAACAATTTATGAGGAAGCCATAAATCCGTGCATCGCCAACACGCGATCCAACAATAGACAAGGACCAGGGCCAGCTGGAAATTGAGTTCTTTGTGCATTTTCTGGCCATAAACTTTCAAATAATGGCCAACAAATAAATTTCGATGGTCTGTTGTCACTTGGGCATGGGTGGCCGCAAAATGCTCAGTGTTGCATTAATTTCAACATTTACTTATACTCGTACTCTCATCTACAAATTAATACTTAACATTGCTTACTTCGTGGAATTGAATATATGCGATTCTCGAGGAAGGTCTTTCATGAACTTGGTCGATCAGGAAAACAATTTCCGCAGGGACTTATGTAGCAAAAAGAAATTATGAAAAAATTCCGCCTAAAAGTATGCTATTTTTCTTGCTGCTTTTAAAGTTTGTTTCGTCTTGTGCCATTTAATTGCGAATATTTCAAGTTAATTTTGTTGTACCTGCACAAAGCACCGCGGGCTCAAATGAACTTTTATATACTTCATTTAATCTTGAGTATTTAGCTGGGAGTTCCAGTCATGCGAACTAAATCAACTTTGACCAAGTGAAGTGAAATTGCGGCCCCGGGTCATCCAGTGTCCAGTGTCAGCGTTGATAAGGTCAACTGGACTCGGATCATAATTGAATCGGACAAAATAAGTTATCGAATGGAGCCGAGCGTATGCTTCCGTCTACAAATTATCAGCAAAAATAACGAAACAACTTATCAAGTGACACAAATCCAGAGCAGAGAAGAACAACAAAAATAACAGGCGGAAATCGACTGTGAGGTCCTATGGGGCCTCCATGGCGACAGGGCTATATCCCCGCCATGTTTTCTCCGCTTTTTGTTTTGCCATAAAAGCAAATTGTTTGCCATTTTTGTGGATTGGCTGTTCAGGCAGCAAACTCTAACTTCAAATACTTTCGGCGGCAATTCCTTTTCGTTTTTTTAGCCATTCAGGCCATTCAAGCCATTCAATGGCGACGCCAGAGAGAGGAAATGGGTTATTGAACTGCAAAATGGCCCGGGCAGGTGGCTGACAGCAGGGAGACCGCAGCGCGGTACCCGTCAAGGGTCCTGTAAATGGCATGCCAGCCACGTTGGTTTGTTCGTTAAACGTGTCGCTGCTGGACATCTCCCCCGAGGGGACGGCTGTATGCGTGCGTGTGTGTGTGTGGGTGTGTGTTGGCTTGCAAAATTGTTTTTTGACTGGAGTTTTTTTCTCCATTGTTGAACAAAGCACTTGGCTGTCCTGGGACTGTCCCTTGATTGCACTTCGGGCGGCCATAACAATTAGGCGTAAATTAATGGAATTAACGCACTGCGCAAATTGTCACCACCAGTCGGTTTGGGTTGGTCCGTCTGTGGTTGAGGCCACAGGGCGGTTATGGAGCCCCAATTAAGTGCGTATGCGTGGGTCCCATGTGTGGGCCAATAGCCTGCCAAGGGTATGGCCGATCGAAAAGGAATTCCAGTGGTAAACAGAACAGGCTCAACAACTCCCCTTCTCGGGTATCGTTAAGTTATCCCAAACTGTTAAATAACAACATGGCAAACTGAAGCACTTGACATGGCCAGCCGAAGCCTCAACCTCAACCTCGAGTAAGTCTTGCACCATTCCTTCAGATTGTAGCATTTCGATACATTGCACGACCTGCTCTGGCCTGGTCGAATGGAAAACTTTGCCCGGCCCAACCCGGCCCAGCCCAGCCCGGCCCGTACACATCGTTACTGGGTTACTGGGGAAAGTGTGGAAACAGTTTGCTGTTCGCTGAGTTTGCAGCTCTCTAAGCTGTCTTCACTTCTTTCTTGTTCATTGTTTGTTGGCCGCTTGCTCGAACATCCACTCCCAGGGAGGGAGGGGATGTCTCCATGTCTCCCTGTCTTACAGTTGTGGCTGTTGTTGCTGCTCAGATCTCAGATCTCAGAAATACTTATATTTTTATTTCCGCTCCATTTGTCAATCAGCTTTATAGTTTAGCAAGCTGACTTATTTGTTTGTGTGCTTGTCTCTCCCTGCGGTTGATGCAAACTTAAAGTTGCCTTAAAGTTGAGGTAGGGCAATGAAAATCAAACGAAAGGCCAAGAACCAAGGATTAAAGTACAAGGTACCTTTATGACAGGCCTGCACATCCGTTGATATTCCTATTATCCCATCGAGTGATGTTAAAGTTCAGTTAACACAATCAAATCGATTACAGAACCGACTCCTATGCTGCGGCCTCTGTGTCTGGGCTCTGTGTGCTCCATCGATTGTCACAAAGCAGGGGATATTTGCATGCCTTTGGCACCATCGGCTCCTGTATCGTTGGTCTGCTTCAGTCCTGTTCGTCTGTCCACCACCTTCGAATGCAAACAAAGATTCAAAGCTAAAAGAACTCAGACAGACTGGTCAGATAGGATAGGCAGACCAGGCCCACGACCAGAACCAGAACCAGAAACAGCACCAGCACAGAGGCGAGCCGAGCAATCGGAACATGCCTCATTTGTGTTTGGCCATCTTTGCTCTACCATTCGGATGTGAACTTTGCACTTAAATGCCTGTAACGACAACCAGAACCTGCTAGGACCGGTTAGGACCTGCTAGGACCTGCTAGGACCTGCTGGGGTAGTCTTGTGTTTGTCTTGTGTTTATGTGTGGCTGGCATAATGAAATCAGAAACTTTTGTAATTTATGCCATCTACCCAGTTTGTACTTTCATTTGCTAGCCCAATTATCGGCTGCCTTCCTGCCTACCTGCCTCTGGGCCATGGGCCTCCAACTTTTTGCCACATTTATGCAAATCTGCCATGTATACATGTGAAGTCAGCCCGTAGCAAAGTCAGCCAAGTACCAAGGGTGCCCGTTTAAATTGTTTTCACTGGGTCTACCTACCTACCTACCTACCTGGGGCCCACTCTGGAAACTCAACTCAACTGTTATCGAAAAGTAAATTCAATTTGATTAATTAAATCTGAATAGAGAATCTTGGCTCCAGTACTTCAGATAACTTGTTCAGGTTAATAGCGAAACTCCGCACTGGGTATTGTCTGTATGCCCCCCCCAAAAAGCATTCCCTGGCAAGTGGTAACAATCGACGATATCTGCCAGATATATGTATTTCCCATGCCATCCTAATGGCTGCCTCTGTCTGCCAGTTTTATGGACATTCGTGGGGGGCGGGGAAGGTGATCCGAAACTTTAGCTGCCAGTTAATGCGTTTTATCAATTGATTTCCATCAAATAAAACACTTTCTTGTAGCGGAAAGTGAAGCAAATAAATTGGATTTCTTGCGGAATTGTTGGAGGAGGCCTTGGGGGAGGCGTTGGGGCAAAGTTGGTTAGTTAGCATCAGTCTGCCCGGCCTAGCCCAGCTCGGGCATAAATTAGTTTCCTGAGTCATTCCATGTAGTCTGTTTTATGTGGAGGCCAGGAGGCCAGGAGGCCAGGCATTCGAAAAGAATTTTCTGTCCCGCTATCCCAGATTCCTATTGTCCAAGCTCCGTTCCAGTTATGTTCTTGGCTTTTTCTTTCTCTATCTTTTGGCCTTAATTCAGTTAGCGAAAGTGCCTCAGGCATTTTAGCTTTTAATTTGGCCTTTGTTACGCGCAGCTTAGCAATTTCTTTATGCTGCAACTCTTCTATCGCACTCACCTCTGGCTCTGGGGGCCGCGACTTTGTTGCTCCGCCGTTGCTCCGCCTCTAGGGAAGTACTTCCGCTTAATTAAAACGATACCTGTGTGGGGGTAAGAAAATGCGAATGGCCCCCACCCACCCGAAGGAGAGACACTCGAACTTTAAGATGCCGAATAAATTAAACTTCATTTATTTGTAGCACACAAAACTTGTTTAACTTGAGAATCGTATATTGGTATACATATACATATATATGTATGGAGTACATGTAGTATTATTTCGTCTATTGCACTAATCTTGATAGATATATGTAGATATTTATCGGAATAAGCTCTTAGAGCTCTTTAGAGTACAACATTAACACTTGACTATTTATGTTCATTTATGTTTTGTTTTTGTTTGTTATGCGTTTTGCGTTTTTCTCATACATTTGAGTACTTCTTAGGGGTACGTCTTTAGCACGGTAATGTTTTATTTGCGTGTAGCAACAATTTGGTTTTTGTTGGTTTCTTGGCTAGCGAGTATTATAAATACGGAAATTTAAATTTAAATTTAAATTTAAAGGTACAACTCTCAAATGACAGCGATATCCTAGCTAAACTTTTTACACAACATATCGCCGCTTTGGCTATCTTAGTCTTAGGCTAACGTATAGTCAATAGGGGATGTTCACAGGATGTCTGATGTCTATGTACAGTGGTGGGTATCAGTATATGTTTGCAGGCTGCAGCAGCTCCTGCTCCTCCGAAGCCGAAGCCGAACCTAATCCTAATCCTAATCCGGACGCAAGTCTCTTGCCATTAATGTCAAAGGATGATGTGTGTCAAAGGTTGTGCTGCATTGAGCTGCTCTGCTCTTCCTTCCGCAGCTTAAACCCTCGCATCGCTGTACTCGATGCGAACCATGCGCCTTGGTCGCTGCCCTGGCCTCGAAACCCCACCAGATCCCAGGCCACGCAGCGCCAGCAGCTCTCGTGGCTACAACTGCGTGCGCTTGGGGCCGCTCCCTCCAGAGGTTGAGGCGTCCCCAGAGGGCTCCGCGTAGGAGTAGCATGCCGTCTCCATGACCAGCGGATGGCAAATCTCGTAGACGGGCACCTTGAGGCTCGTCTTCCGTAACCCACCCAAGCTGCTCTGCGAGCTTGAGCTGGGCCCAAACGAACGTCACCTGGGGTCGTTGCTCATCTCGGAGTGGTGCAGCTCGCTCTCGTCCCCAAAGCTGTGGGCCGCCGCGCTGGGCGTTATGCTGGGCGTGCGTGCCCGGATGCGGATGGCGGACATGTCGGAGCCGCGACGGGAGCTCTTCAGCGACACACTCTGGCGCGAGCAGAAGCAGCGACAGATGATGCGCTTAAAGGCGAAGCGGAAGTCCTTGGAGAACAGGGCGTAGATCATGGGATTCACCGCCGAATTGCAGTAGCCCAGCCAGAAGAGCACCGAGAAGAGCAGCGGGTCGACGCAGTCCTGGCAGAAGGGCCGAATGATGTACATCGTGAAGAACGGGCACCAGCAGAAGATGAACATGCCCACGATGATGGCCAGCGTCTTGGCTGCCTTCGTTTCCATGCGGAAGCGCTTCACCTGAGCCTTGATGTTCCGGCGACCCATTTTCTTGTTGGCCGGGCGGCAGTGTCCCGATCCGCCGCCTCCCTCGCTGGTGTTGCTCTGCCGCCTGCCCAGCTCTGGCAAGGCTTTGCCCACCTGCAGGTAGCAGGAGCTGCCGCCTCCGTGCTGCTGCCTGTACAGCTGCGACTCCGTGGACTCGCGTCCATTCGATCCGTTGTAGTGCACGGCGAAGAGGGCGTTGCCCGAGGGCCGCCTCTCCCGCCCGGAGTCTCCGTGGGCCAGTTCGTGGATGTTCTCGGTAGATGGATACGACACGGAGATCTTTATTTTGTCGTGGTGGTGGTGAAGGCGCCGCGTGGCATACTTGGACAGCCGCTCCGGCGAGGGGGTGCCCAGGGTGGTGGTGGTGCTCTGTGTGCTCCCGTTGCTGTGCATGGAGTCGTGCTGGTTGGAGCCCCTTCCCCGATGTATGCGCAGCGTCAGGCGCTGCTCCTCGAAGCGTGATCCGATGCCCTTGGAGCCTGATTGGGGGAAACGGGAATAGATAAGGAGTAAGTATATGTGAGTATGCATGAATTGAACATAAGGGCTGTTGTATTTCTTGTTTCCTCCTCACATATTGAATATCGCTCATTGCTCATCGCTCATACGTGTCACGTGTCACGTCCTGCACGCACTTCTCATCGAGCGAGTCGGGCGACAGGCGTTAGGCGACAACCAGCAGCCAGCCAGCCAGCCAGCCAGCCAGCCTGCACTTTAGCAAATTAAACGCGTAATTATGCAAATGGTTTCCCATAAACGCGACAAGCACTCAACGATGTCCCCCCTGCCCGATCCTGGCTAGGCGTGTAGTTGTAGTCGCCTTTAAGCTGCCTTCAAAGCGAACTTTATTTCATTAACACACACACACACACACACAAACACACATACATTTGCATAATCACCGCTCTCTCACTTTTCCCCCAACCCCCTAGTGCAGAATCCTACTCTGGCCATATGGCTGAAGCCATCGCTTGCTCTGCATTTATTACTCATACGCACGTTTAACTGCTGAATACATTTTCATTACGAGTACTCGACCTGCGACAAGTAATGAATAATCGGGGGTATTCTCCTGGTCTTGCTTCTGCCTTGGCTCTTAAAGAATCAAAAGCTGATTTATTGTCAAGCGATAGCTTTAAGCTGACTTCTTGCTCTTTCCCTTTCCCCATCTGCCAGCTTATGCCGCGAAGTACTATTCGAGCAATTTAATAACAGTCTCTTGAACCTCTGCTGATGCTGGCCAGTGGAAGAGAGGGAGCATCATTGATGTCGAAGAGCACCAGACCATATGGGTCAAAGGAAACAAACCAACTCAAGTGTGTTGCAGACGAAAGCGTTAAATGAAATTTCTATACACTGCCCAAGGAAAAGGCCAGTAGAATGAACGCTTAAAAATATAATTCATTTTTGTGTGTGGCCCAATCGATGCCGACAGGACAAACATCAAGCAGATCCCCATACAGATGGCAGCTCGATTGTTGGATTGCTGAGAGGGCATATCATCGTTGGTGTGTGGTGTATGGTGACTTCATTTATTTTTTGATGATTCGGAATGGCTATGGTCGTGGCCATGAGGCCAATTCCCTCACAGACAAGCTGTCGCTACCTTTGATTGGGCCCGGTATTTGGTATTGGCCAATTTCTGGTCATTTCGTTGTCGGCACTTGTTTTTGGCTTTTGGCTTTTGTATTCTTTATTTGTATTTATTTCGATTTGTTTTCTCTGCGCTCTCGTTTTTATTGAAACTGCAGTTGACTTACACAGCTGCTATACACACACACAAACATACACATATATCCATCCATCCATCCATCCACATATACAATGTATGTACGAGTACACGGGTACATCTTCAGTATATGTATCTTTTATGTAACTAATTTGATGAGAGTTTTGTCCTTGCGCCTAACAAATGTACACAACAGAACTGAAAACAATAATGGGCTGCTTACGGCTAGTCGCTTGTATCTTGTATCTTGTATCTTGTGTGTTGTATCTTGTGCCTCATACGAGGAGTTATGTATGTATGTATGTACGAGTAAGTATTTATAGTAAGTAGTTTAACATAGCCTTAGATCTAGGTAAATACATGAAAATTATTGCCATACAGTTACAACGTCGTTCAATGCGAATACTGACAATTTGTATAGTGGGATGCTGGCGGGTATCGGGATTATCCGATTGGGATTACTGCTACTCGCGACGTTTACAAGAGTCGAAAAGTATCAAAAATCGAAATGCATTGCCCCCCCCTCCACCACTTTAGAGAACGCGCCCCTTGCAGAAGCCGCCGCGCCGTATCCGTCGCGTGCTGCCAGACCCCTCTTCCCCCAGCCCCACATCGCTGGAATCCTGCGGCAGCGAGGATGTGCGTTGAAGCGGACCCTGACCCGGACTCGTCTCGTAGCTGCCGATTAGTCAGCTAAAGTCCACGGCATCGCCGTCATCCGAGCAGCCGGAAATGGTTTTGTGGAATGTGGCTGGAGCCATCAGAGCTCGGGCGGCGATCATCTGGAAGTTCTCCGAGGCCCTGAAGCCACTCCTTGTGCACACGCAGCGACAGACGATGCGCTTGAAGGCGATGCGGAACTCGTGGGAGAAGAGCGCATAGATCACGGGATTGATTGCCGAATTGCAGTAGCCCAGCCAGAAGAGCACCGAGAAGACCGTCGGCTGGATGCAGCTCTCGCAGAAGGCTCGTATCAGATACATCGTGAAGAAGGGCAGCCAGCAGACGATGAACCCGCCCACGATGATGGCGAGCGTCTTGGCTGCCTTCGTTTCCATGCGGAATCGCTTCACCTGGAACTTTGCGCTGCGCTTGCCCGCCCGCTTCTTGGCTGCCGTCGAAGCAGCCGCGTTACCGCTCTCCAGATCCGCGGCCGTCTGAACCGTGGTGTCCAGATTGAAGGTGGTTTCCCCAATGTCGAAGAGGCTGGTCTTGAAGGAGGCCCGTCGCCCGTTGGAGCTGCTGATGACTGCAAAGTGGCGTGAGGGTGAGTGTGGCGCCGGCTGCTGGCCTGACGTTCTCTGTGACTCGAGGACGTTCTCGGACGAGGGGAAGGACACCTTGATGGCCACCTTCTCGGGTCGCTGGCGACTGACACGCATCGAGGTGGCTCGCTTGGGCGTGCCCATCTGTTGATGGTGATCCTCGCCCGCTCCGCCTCCGCCTCCGCCTCCGCCACCACCGTTGCTGTTCACGCTCAGCGTCGAGGACATTGAGTGCACGGAGAGCGGGGTGCGTTGCGGTGTGCTGCAGGGACGTCCCCGGTGTATCCTTAGTATCAGCTGTGACTCGTCGACGCGATTGTTACCCGACTCACGGGGACTGCCTGCAATTAGTGAGTGGAGGGAGTTTTTTCGGGATTCGAAACGAATAATGTCTTTCGCGATGACCACACGTGAACGAGGGTACGAGTATAGTACATGTACATGTATATATTTTAGTTTGTGTGTTCGGGTGTGTAAGAGGAACACGGAGTAAAACATTCAGTTTGTATGGTACATGGACATGTGGGTAGTACAAGTATAAATATAATTTAAATGAACGAACTGTTGCTGTTTTGTGGTTGTTGTGGTTGTTGTGGTTGTGAACTGAGTTAGATACATTCGCATAAATATTTATAGATGCAAGAAACATTTCTTCTTGAATAAACGTTTGAATGGTTAAACTTGTTGGAGACTGACACTTCACAGAGAGCGGATAACTAACTACAAACTGTTACATTTACATTAAAATAGAGAGATACATAGTACATAGTATGTATGTATGTATGTATGTATGTATATATATGGTGGAGTAACTTAATTGAGTAGTAAATATATGTAATAAGGTTTGTTCTACGTTCGTCAATACAGATATATTTATAGAGAAAAGGAGGGATCTCATTCCATTATCAAAATCTAGTAATATTAAAACGTACAAATATCGCAATTCATTAAATGTATTTTGGTTCTCTTTTGTTTTCAAATACGAGTATCCACAGTAAGTAATTAATTGCTTTAAAAAACTTTGTTAATTTGTTTGGGTTTATTTATATGTTCCGTTTCCTTTTGGGCAGCTATTTGTTCTTGGGTACGTGTTGTTGGCATTGAGGGGGTACATGGTACATATTTTTTCAACCCATGGGAGGAAGGGTTTGCTTGGTCTAATTTTATTTATTAGTCGAGGGTCATCGAGCAAAGAAGGGTCATTAAAAAGGGCTCTACAAATTAAACGGGGATACGAATTGAGACCGACTGAAATGGCATGGATAATGAATGCACCCTGGTTGGCAAAGAGAAGCATCGGATATAATTCAGTATTAAATATAACCGAATATAATAGCGAGAGGCTTTTCATTTATTGATAATTCCAGACAGATTGCCAGGACTATTCTTTGTTTAAACAACAGAGTGCCGCCTCCCAGTGTTATCTTAATTTAAAGCGGGACGTGCAACATTTCAATTTGCATAAACCCCATTAGACTTATTGAAACAAAATTGTGCTTGCCTATGAATATATAGGCAAACGAAGCAAACGAGTGGCTGAGTCCAGAGAGGATGAGACAGAGGCCGAGGCCGAGGCCGAGGATAGCAAAAAAAAGTCCAGCATATGTGTGGCGACTATACACATAAAAAGGATACACTATTGATTCCCTTCATGTATTACATACATACTAGTATGTATGTATGTATGTACGAGTATGTATATGCCCTCAAAAAATGAAAGTTAAACAAACAATTTGTATACACATAAGGGAAGAAGAAAAACAACAACAACAACAACAACAACAAAAAATACCGCTCTATCCTAATGTATGTAAATACAGCCAGATGTGAAAGCGCAATCCGAGCAAACGGTCTCTAGTCCTGTGTCGGCCCGGACTGTGTCCATGGACATGCCTGTGGATATGCCACATCCTGGGGCGTTGTTGATTTAAATAAATGTGTATTATTTTTTGTTTTCTATTTATGTGGGTTTATTCCTGCACCTCCACACAGGACGAGTACGAGGGCGAGGACGAGTACTGTATATTGTGTATTGTGCAGATATCCGTATGCCTGGGCGTACTCCCACATGCTCGTACCTGGGGGGGGCTTCGACTCAATTTGCCTTTGATTGAAATGGTTTTGCTTATCTGCCCTCAGGCATTAATTTGACATTTGTAATTCAGTCAACATTCATGTGGGCGTACACTATGATTAAAGGTCATTTAATAAATAGTTTCGTTTTTTTAATGAACGGCACAGAGTAATTAGCGGTAACAATTATTCCGCACAACCTCCTGTGTGGATCTGCACGAGTGTGGTGGGTCTGATTGTCATATGCTTTTGACCTTTGAACGATGGCTCGCCGCGGCTGCAAGTCAAGGCGAGCTACAGCTACAGCTACTGCTACTGCCACAGCCACTGCCACTGCCACTGCCACGGGCAGCTCTCACGAAAGTTCCTCTTGTTCCGTTCTGCTCTTGACACAGGGCCAGGGCCACACTACTAAAATTTCTAAACCCTAACAATAACAGAACCCAATCGACCCACCGCCCGCCAGGCTCTGGCATCGGTCACATTGTAGTGGTCGACAGTCGACACCATGAACCTCGGCAAGTTTTTGAACTTGAAACTTGATTACCTTCAAAAGCCACTAAAAAGGCGTGTGGGATGGATGGCCGTTTGGCAATGGTGGGTGGTGGGTGGTGGGAGGTGGGAGGGGGAACACCTCCTTTGCTGTTGAGCAAAAAGCATCAGCAACACCCGCATTGTGTCACGGAAGGTTTTTTGACTTTTTCCGTTGCGTTCTGCCGGGAACGTTGCGGCAAGACACGCACGGACAAGTGGCCCATACACATAGTAGAACTATAGCACTGTGTGTGTGTGTGTGTGTGTGTGTGACTGAGTGTAGACAAAGCATATTTCAAGGCTGCCACACGCTGATTTTTTTACTATGTCAGTAAGTGGGTGTGCGGGTGTGTGTGGATGTGTGGGTGTAAGTATGACCATGCCGTTGTTGTTGGCAAATCTGAGCTCTTTGCTCAAAACGGCGCCAACTAACGACACGACAGTTGCAAAACAAAAACAGCTCAGAGCCACTAGCCACTAGCAAGCATGCTGGTGGCATCAGCAGTAGAAGCTGAAGAAGCTGGTCCCAAAATGCATTTGTATACCCTTGCAGAGGGTATTTCTATTTTGCAGTCGAAGCGATGGCTCCATATCGGTCCTCTTGCTATATGCAGTTAGTTACCCAACTGATGCACTCACATCCAGTGTCGGTGTGTCGACTTACTACCCACTCTTATTTTTGTCGTTAAAAAGAGAATCAACTTAGGTTGAATATGGCAGCAGGTCAGTCTCTGCTCCCAAAATAAGCCATCGCAATTTGAGTGCTGCCTCAACTCAAGAAATCGCCAGGGACTTTAAAGGCAACAAACTACACAAAGGCCGAAGGGAAATTCCCCTTAAAAATATATACTAAAGTGGCTTTAAGTTAGGTAGAAAAGTACTAATAATGATAATTAATTAAGTAAGCCATATTAATGCTGAAAATGTATGACATTTTGGATTGAGCTATTTTTTGTGCCCATGACTCAGGCATGAATCATTTGAATCAAGCATGGATTATGCGATTTTCCTGCAACCTCAAGCAGCTTAATTCTGAAAGTCAAAAAGTGGCTTTTGGGATGGTTGCAGGAACACAGGGGTCAAGGAGAACTAATCAATTAGCAAGAACATTGACTTCCAAGAGAAACGTGCACGAAGGTCGGCTATTGATTTTCGTTATGAAGTCAGCGGGTCAGCCCCTCGTTCGTTAGGTGGTTTGGCTAGTTAGCCTGGCCTGGCCTGGCCTGGCTTGGCTGTTTCGAGAACTGCAGATTATCGCCAAATGCGTGCGCTTGGCTTGCCAGCGCTTTGTGGAGGAGCTAAAGGGAAATAAACTAGAGTTGTGCCCAATGAGCTGATCAGGCGGAAGAAAGTGCGGCCCCGTCCCAGGCCCTGGCCCAGTAATGTGCAAGAAATGCGCCATATACTCTCGTATTAAAATAAACATTTAATGACAGTTTAATGTTCGCCCCACAACAGCGGCAGCTCGAACTTCAAACGGAATATGTTTGGCAGGATTATCGCCAGCGAACAGATTCGATGGGATGTCAGAAGAACAACGAAGCCTAAAATGACAAAACCCCAAGAAAACAGCAATTTGCAAAGACAGAAACAAAAACAGAAACAGGGGGCTCTTGTCTACCATTTCGAGCTTCTTTCATGTCTACCATTTACGTACATATGTATGTACATATGTATGTACATATGTATGTACGTATTCGTATTCGTATTCCAGGAAGCCTTGGCTCTGGCCCTGGCCCTGGCCCTGGCCCTAGCCCTGCTCTAATGGCTGAATTTCTTTCATTTAATCCAAGCTGCCTTTTTACGAGCCTCTAAGCCGATTTGTTTGATGTGTTGGGTTCTCTCAGCACCCATTGGTTTATTTTTTTGTTTTTGGTTTTTGCCCATCACTGGAAATAATGCTAATTATAATGCGTGACTTCTCCTTTGAGCATATGATTGATATACGTACGTAATGCTGGGATTACTTTAAAGTTGTTTGGCATAGGGAAAGGAAAACTTTAATGAGTACAGATTTGTGGGCGGGCTTGACAGTGTATGTGTGTAAGTGTAATAGGTGTTTTGATGACTTCATGTGGGGCTTTGTGGTGTAACAAGGGGGTGGAGATATTGAAAGGCTCTTAGGAGATTATTCACAGATTTAAGTTGAGATTCGTGGTTACTTACATGGGTAGACTAAACTAATATTATTTTACGAGGTACTTAGCATTCGCCCAATGTTAATTTTCGATGACATTCACTTGATGTCGGGGGGGAATTTCAGTTACAGGGCTTTAAAGTTAATCCAATTTATACAGAATTAAAATTGTTGCTGGTGGTTTTATGGGGGATTTTATTCGCTTGTCGCTCGCTTACATACATATATTTAAATCAGATATTGCCAATTGGCTCTAAGGGTTGATTTTTTTTGGGTGTGTGTGTGTGTGTGTTTTCTGTTGGCTTGCTTCGGGGTCTTCGGTGTTTTGACTATGTCTATATGCATATGTATATTTATATATTTATATATATTTACTCATTTCCATGTTATTTATCATGTTTATTTATGTTGTGAACACAAAAACAAAATGCCGACAATAAATGCACGTACATATGTATGTCTGTACGAGTGTGTGTGCCTGTGTGTGAACGTGTCTGTGGGTGGCTGTGTGTGGCGGCGTGTGTGAGTAGTTATTTATACGATTATATGTATGTAAATTTAGTTGTACACTTTTTACTTCTGTCAATTTATACAGTTCCTCATAAGAGTATTCGTTAAACTGGGTGAGGACATACACATACACACACACACACGTACACGTTGAATTGTTATTTACTTGGCTGACAATTTATGGTTTTTCGGAGGCAGTACCATCCGTACTGAATCTGGCAAGGACGACGGCACTGAGGTGTCTGTGTGATGCTGTGTGTCTGCAATGTTCAGTGTGAATGTGTACACCTTTTTTTTTTAGTTTTTCTGTTTTGGTAACCAACATAAAATGGGACAAACGGGACGTACACTATTGTCTACACGTCGAGATATTTGAAACTGTTTAGCAATCGATATTAAGCTGAATAAAATGAACTATCTACGTGATTACGTTACTTACGAGTACGAGTATTTGGTATTTGGTATTTGGAATATCGAACATACGGGTACGAGTACGAGTACGAGTACGAGTAATGGGTTGAAATGAGTGGCTAAGCTACGCACAAGTTAGGACAAATCGTGGGTGACAATTGAAAGATTCAAACAAACTGTGACCAAATGAGCGCTGGTGGAGTCTGTTAGCTACGGGTGATTCGGATTCGGATTCGGATTCAACTTACCCTTGGTGGTCTTGAAGCCCTGGTTGATCGCCCGCGTGGTGCGCACGGCGGCCCGGTAGATGCGCCAGTAGAAGAAGAGCATCACGAACATGGGTATGTAGAACGATCCCAGGGCTGAGTACAGTACGTAGCCGCGATCGTTGGTCAGCTCACACTTCCAGGGGCAGCTGCCCGGCGTTGTCTGGACTCTGCTCTGCGGCGGCACGCTCGTCAGATCGTATTCCGTATCGGTGGTGGATAGACTAGGGGAGGTTGTGGTAGTGGTGGTGCTGCTGCTCGTGGCCATGGCGGCAATCCGTATCTCGGCGGAGCCATCGATGGGCGCAAAGTCGGGATCGTAGGGATTGTAGGCATTGCCATTGCTTATGTGCTCGCCCTGTTCCTTAATGCTATCTAACTCTAGTTGACCATCCTCTGTGCTGGACATCGTGGTGGCATAGAAAAGCGTATAGTTTCCCCGCGAGTATGTCGGCTGTTCAACGGCCTGGAATGAGACAGTTATGACACTTGATATTTGGAGGGTTCCAGAGAGTGGTCCATTAAAATTCTGTGCTCGCGCTGGCACCCTGTTCGCCCACTGTGCCACTGTGCCACTGTGCTAAGAAGCCAATAAAAATGCAACTTAAAGCGGGGCGGTCTATACATATTGCGAGATATACTCGGGGACGTGTTGTGCATAAATATTAAACGAAAGGTAGCATACATCTGGGCGTTGTAACAAAGCCAAGCTCCCTGGCCGAACTGAACTGAATGCCGCTAGCAATATGGGGGAATTCGAGTATGTGAAAACACGTTGCCCCATGTTGTGCCCATCCTTCTTGCCGCCTGCTGCAGCTGAATCTAAATTGAATTGAGCATATGGAGAGGGGGCAGCGAGTGTACTCGTAGTATATGACAGTAAAATAATAATCGATGGCTCCAAAAGGTCCATGCAGGAAGCAAACAGAACGCCATTCATTCAAACGGGGCGCATTCAACTGCATTCAATTGCATTCAGCACTGGCAGCGGTGAATTGAGTCGACTGTGCGCGCTCGAATACTTATCCCATCCCTCGGAGGATACATTTTCATGTGTGTGTGCAGCTATGCGGTTAAAGCATCCATTCCATCCACCATTACCAAAGTCCAATGGGATGAAGACAGGGAGCGCACAGCACGAGCACCTCAAGATTAATATGTCTGGCCAGGCCGTATATCATGCATCAGTTTCCAGCTGAATGTCTTCGTTAGGCATTAACCTAAAACAATGTAGGCCCAAAATAAACTGAGCCAAAAGGCAGGGCAGGGCAGGGCCATAAACTGAAGCCCAGCCAAGAGCTGGCTATCTTCGCTGATCTGATTACCCACTGACAGGGTGCTCATAAATTGTGTTCCGTCTCCGACTGCCCACACTGTCGCACTGTCTCCTTTGTTTGTGGCATGTACCAATGTACATACACACATCATTATCGTTGCCGTTGCCGTTGCCGTTGCGTAAGAGAAAGAGTGTGGCATGCATGTGTGCCAAAATTGTTGGAAAAATGGAGATGTAGTCAGAAATTAGAAGAAGGCCCATCCAATGGCAGGCCAACAAAAGGGACAAACTCGTGTCTTGTTTTACGGTAATTTTGGCACAAATGAGCCAGATCGCAGTCTTTAGCACGAGGTTGTCGTTGTCGTTGCCGTTGTCGTTGCCGTTGTCGTTGCCGTTGTCATTGCGGTTTGGCAACAACTTCCACCCGTAATGGTGTCAATGACAGTCCGCATCCATGTAGGCCAGACAGTTTGGGGCCCCGAAAAACTTCTAGCAGCGGGCTTCACTTTGTTCTTTATGAGGATTGGGCGTGCTGAAAACAGTTTACGGACTTTCAATTTGGTTTTCCTTCCTCGCTCTCATTTTTTGGCAGAGACAAACCGCGTTCCACTCGTTAATTTATCGGATTGGGTCAGCTGAGGGTCAGTTGTGGGTGGCTTTGGGGGCATTGGGCCTTGGGTAGCAGTCGACAGTCGACACTCACCTTTTGATCCTTCCAGCCAACTAGGGGCGGAAAGCAAATAACAAATGAGAGTACCCAAATGCCGGCGATTAAGGACTTGGCCTTCTTCGTTGACATTATGCTTGGGTAGGTGACGGGTCGCGTGACCGCCACATAGCGGTCCAGGGATATGGCACATAGATTCAGAATCGAGGCGGTGCACATCCAGACATCGACGGCCAGCCAAATGCGACACCACACATCGCCGAATATCCAGACCTGTAAGCCGAAAGAAACCATTTGAAAAGTGTGCAAAAATATATTAATATAAAATTAATTTATTATCATATTTATTCACCTTGAACACCTCCCAGGTGGCGGAAAAGGGCAGCACCGCTAGACCCACCAGTAGATCGGCCACAGCCAAATTAACGATGAAAAAATTGGTAACACTGCGCAACTTGTTCGAACAGAAGACGGCGGCAATCACAAGGCAGTTGCCACCAATGACCAGAACGTTGATGAACTCGAGTATGGCCAGGGAGATCAGATTGGCTGGTTCCGTCCATTTCACAGATTTGATGAGATCCTCGCACTCTGTCTCATTCATGGCGGTACTTTTGAGATGGGTGTATATCCGTGTTCACCACCTGCAATCCACAGACCAGAAAGGTTACCAACGGAAAGATACCAGCTCGACTGATGGCTGGCTACCTGCCACAACCTGTCAGTGGCAGCCGGCCCTCGCGTGCCTAATTAATTTATTAAAGAACTCCGGTCTATAAATACCAGCAAAAAAAAAAAGAAAAGAAAAAAGAACCCCAGTGTGCGTGGGCTCTAAATTACCTGCTACAGACTGCCCCTATTTTCATAACTCGTAATCGTAGCTGGGGTGGGTGGAGAGTTTCACCACAGAGCCCGAAGATACAAATCGGCTAACAATCATTGGGATCCTCACATTGAAACTTGTATGAGTAGAATCCAAAACTAAGCAATTACGAACTGTGAAATATATTGCACTAGTTGTACTTCTAATTAGCAGAAAGGCACTCGGGTTCCAGTGGCTCGCTGTTCTGTTCTGTTTTTAACTTTTGTGAGCGCCAGCAGGCAAATAAACTTTTCTACAGAAGGGAAAATCGGAAAATCTCCTCAACCAAAATAAGAAAAAAATAAAATGTAAAATTACAGAGGAGAGCTAATACGGGGGAGACAGTGGAGAAGGAGAGGGAGAAGCAGGAACATAATGCCTGCTGGCATATTTGCTTAATTGTTTTGTAAGACGGCATAAGCCATCTCTGGGTGTTATCCAGAGCTGACCTGTGCAAATAATTGAAAATTAAATGCGGCCGGAAACACGAGTAAAGCTGACCAGGGATAAATCTGCTAGTGCCGAGAGCTTTACCATTTTGCCAATGCCCCCCACCCACTTGGTATTCAGCCGGCAGACGCGCATTGCAATTTAATTGCCATAATTAATTGCGGCCGTTCACTGTACTGGGTATGTTGAATGTGTTCACGTCGAGTCAATTTATGAATGAATTGGCATTCGAATCGGCATCATAGTCGGATGCATTTCAATTGCTATGCCACACGATGCACGACTCTTTATTGAGAGTGAGAGTGAGAGCAAGAGCAAGAGTAAGAGTAAGAGCGAGTGAGAGAGGCAGGCCATCAAGCCATCGAACATGCCATATTATTTGATAAACTACAAATCTAGCTAAACAAGCAATCAACTACCATAAAGCCAACGCGCTGTGCCATTCCATTCAATGGGTGCGCACAATTTGGCTACTAATCAATATTTGAAATTATTTTTGACTTTAATGGCTCTGCCGACTGCCAGGCACGCACACAGCCAACCCACAGCCAACCCAGCCCATCCCCTTTTGCGATTTTTGGGGAATAATTGTCGGGTATGCGATATTCAGAACACGCAACAAATCGATTAAAGTATACATTTCTTTAAGCCCGATCTAAGTACAATATATGGCTGTTGATTGTGCGAACCTTTTGGCACGTTCCGCCAATGCTGTGGCTGCGCTAATGAACACCTGTTCTGGCAAGGTAATCTTGTTGTGTACAGATCTGTGTAAGAGATTGGTACTCGGGGAGGGGCAGTCGAAGAGTTGAAGAGCGGAAGCGGAGCCTCTGGCGACCACAACAAAGAGGACAACCATGGGAACGAACCCATCGAAACAAAGTCAAAGACAGCAAATAGTAGTAGTGGTAATAGTAGTGGAGTCGTATCGATTTATAAATTACTCAGAGACCTGGAAAAGGCATTGATTACAGTTTAAGTTCAAGGCAACATCCATATGAGTAATTTAATCCTCTAAGAGCCCAGACCCTGGCGAAGGACGGGCCTGTCCTGCTGTTGCTTTTCCTCTGAAATTCAGAGAAAATTTCAAAGAGTTGGCTGAACGGAATATTCCCAACACTTGGAAGGGCCAGGGCCAGGACCGGAGCTGTGGCTGGTAGCTGGTAGCTGGTAACTGGTAGCCAATCAGGGACAGGGAATGCGTGTACTGAACTCGCATAAATTACTCACATGACAAACAATATGCATGGGTCGAGCCGAGTGGCAAGGCCGAGCAGAGCCAAAATGCTGTTCCACGGCTACAAAGTTTAAAAGGCATTCACGCTTCAAGCTCCGTGCCGGAGAAAGGCACTCGGCACTCACTCACTCACTCTTACTCTCCCCAACTCTCCTCCATGGCATTCTGTTCTCATACAAAATTTGCATGCCGAAATTCGCTTTGTGGCAGCTAATAATGGGAAATGCCCAAATTGAGTTGCAGGCTGAATTTCGCCAGCATTAAGTTGCCGGGTGTAATAAATAATTGACATTTAAAGCGAGTTGTAAGAGCTTTTTACCCACAGCCCACGCGTAGCTTGCGCGCTTCTCTTCACTTGAGTATACTCTTTAAACGAGTGTAAGAATGTACATAGTACATACATATGTATGCAGCTATACAGTGTATACAACGAAGAGTTCTGAAGAGTTCAATAATGTAAATTTCATATTTTGAAAAGAGAGAACAGAATCAGCTGTTTTATGTTACCTTCAACAACAACAAAAAATGTGTAATTGGATCGGTAAAAGCAGTTGATATGGGAATCCTGGTAAGGGTATTGCCGTGCCAACCAGCCCAGACGGTGGCAAGCCTTTGTCTCTTGTTCCATTACGCATACGCCTAGTTGACGATGACATAAAAAAGCCGCGCATTTAATGTATGCGGAGCGAGAGGTGGTGCAGCTTTGAAGCAAATTAAATTTAATTACCTCAGCATTAAAAAGTTTACAGAGCTCTTTAGATGGAAATTAATTGTCAAATGGCGTTAAAAAAAATAATGAATAACATTTTCAGTAATCATATTTATGGCGGAATAAATTTCAAATGACTTTAAAAGACTCCTCTCCTTGAAGTACGAGTATGCTTTATTAAGTATGTCAATGTTCAGATTGAAGGTTTAAGCATAAAACACTCCGACCAGCCCTTTCGTTGCACTCCAGTTGAGGTTTCTGTGTGTCAGAGTTTTGGGAGCGTTTGTTTTAGTCCCTATTGATTGGGAAATTTCTACTTTTTTCACACACACAACCGACCAGGAGACGAAAGAAAAGCACGGTGGATGGTATTGACACAACTAATGGACACTTAAAACGTAAAGTCGACAGAGAGAGAGAGAGAGACTCGCCAACCACTCCACGAAGACAGGCCACGAAGAATAATTAAGGTTTTCCATTAGAGTGCGGCGTGAATGCACCAGAGATGCGACATTGACCCACAAATTTACCATCCTTTATGTCCTAATTGCAATGTCAGCAAGATCGCCCATATTTATTTAGTACAGAAAACTGGGAAGAGCGCGTTGTGTATACAAATTAAGCATAAAATTCCATTGTTGTATTTTATATATTTGAGATGCAGCCTGCATTCGCCAATAACAGAGGTGAAATTGTATAATTTCATTTAATTTTCTGCTCCAAGGAGGATAGCCTGAATTTGATTTGTTGCACACGAGCGGAGCGGAAATGAGAATGGAGAGAGAAAAGAAAAGCGCCGAAGGAATTGCAGAAAATTTGATTTCATGGAAAATTACACAAGGGAGAGAAAAAAGGAAAACAGGAAGGCCAAAGGATTCTCAAGTGCCAGTTACATTGCAAAAATTTTATTAAGCTACCGTATAATGCCACAATCAGATTTCAGTGAGTGTTAATAGTCCGATATAGAGTCGGAGATTTTTCCTGGAGCGAAATTAGAGAGCATCTACATATAGGAAGAAAAACATTTTCACACACAAAATGATTCCCACAAATTGAGTGATTAAATTAAATCTGACATTTGACCGAGGAAAATGCATTTTAATGATTTATCCTAATTGAATTTAGTTTGCGGCAAAGAGTAGTCAGAAAAGGAATTCAATAGCTGCATAAACGGAAACATTTCCGTTCCGGTACGTTCCGACCAACTATGCCACAACATTTGCGGTATAAAATCCAGTTTCCAGCAATTAGCCAGGCCCGTAGTTTCGGCGCCGAATGAGTTGGACGAGAATTAAAACGCCAAATACGCAACATTTTGCGGCGGCGGCCGCAGCAGGGGAAGTGGACCATTATACACAGACCCCACGCAGATAAAACAATTTTGCGGCTTGCTGATTTCTGCCAACTGCAATTCGCCTGTCGACAGTTGCCGCAAAAACTTTTAATTTAATTCTGATAATTGGGAGCAAATGGCGCCCAAAAGTGTTGTAGACAACGACGACAGAAATCCCCAATTACGTATACAAACGCCAAAAATGGTGGGCACACAGTTGAACTTTAATGTTGGAAACTATCGTCGTCTGGCATAAGGAGTTTGTTGTCCTCTGCAAATCACTTAAGCTTTCTTTGCTGCTGTCATATCCCATCTACGAGCACAATTAAGAGCTCGTATTACGTTGCGTTGTGCAAAACCAAATGCAAATGACAGCCTAAAGCCTCTCGATGAGTTTTGCAGGCCTTGTCTATAGATTTGGAATTCAAGAATGGTTGAAGTGATATCTGAGTGGCTGTGCTGGGAGCTCCCCTTCAAGGACATCCAGGGCAGGAGTTTATCTTGGCGATGCCTGTGCCTTGCTGGCCTCAATTGAATTACTGATTTATGATGTGAATTGCTTTAAGTAATTAAAATTGAATTAATGGCTTAGCCGCCTGCTATTGCTAAGTAGTTGGGCCATTAACAGATCCCATTCTACGTATCTGTCTGTCGCTTCCTCACTTCCATTCGCTGATTTTGTATGTAATGGTCGTTTTACGAGACGCAGCTCAAAACACGATGTGTGTGCCAACTTTACGAGCATCTTTCAGCGGAGCATTAATGTGACATAGTCGTCTGTTGATGCCTCGACGAACGCTGCCGCCCACAAGTGCCATGTAGATTTAGTCAGTGGATTTATTGCCCGTCGGTAACTCCACTAAGCGTCACACAAAACTCTGATGCTGCTGCAACGCAAACAGCCGGACAGACAGCACATCTACAGGATAATCAATGTCGGGCGCACACCCACGCATCAACATGTCAAAGTTGATTGCAACATTCACACAGATACAGAAAAGAGCACGGGGGACAAATTTACCATTGGCAAAATGTGCAACTGACATCTGTGGAGCAGCAACAGACATGGAACGTGCCTACTTCCCGCACTGCCACTGCAACTTCTGCTACTACACGAACTTACTTCCTTGGTCACAGTTTACTTGTACAAAACCGAATGTGGGAAGCCCGTTTCCATGTCCCCCTGTCGTGCAGAACGTGCGTGCAACAGTGCCACAAAGGCAACGCCCAGCGGAAATAATAACAGGAAATGTTGCCAACTAAATTTTTAACACACAGCACAACTTCAGCATCAGGCTTGACTAATTGTGCGCGACATGCTTGGCATTACCGACGAGTCCTTAGGGCGAATAGAGTCGCATTCAAATTGTTTTTGATTGATTGCAGTTGGTCCCAAGTTGAAAGAGAAATTAAGAAAGCACACAAAGGAAACCCGTGCTGACCCAGATCGAATTTCGATAAGCACGAACCTTAAGCTGGAACTCTTGTTAGCGCCTGAGAGTGGCGCTTGAGCCACCTCAATCCCTGTTGAATTACTCACCAATAGCAGCAGTTTGTTGGGTTCTTGTAACCATGAATTACAGTTTGTTCGTTGCTGTTCTCTTATGGCCATGTTGTTGTCGTGGCAGCTGTGGGTGATATTGGGCCTGGGCCGACGTCGAGGCTGGTCTCGCTGCCGCTACCGATGCCGCTGCTCCAGCTGATCCTTTCTCGTCTCGTGGGCCACGGCACCCGCACGCTGCCTCCATCCAGAACAGCGAATTTGTGTGGCACACCGTCCCGGTGGGTCAATGTCAATATGCACGCCCCCAAATAGTCAAGTCAAACGGAGTGGAGCGCTCCAATATCGTCGGCTTGTGCAATGTTTACTCTCTTGTTTACGCGATTCGTGGCTTACATATCAAATATGTATATGTCGTGAGTATATATGCTCTGGAACTCTGACGGAATTTTCCAAACAAGCTGCAAATAGAGAGAGGGCCAGAGAAAAAGAGTGGAGTTAAGGGCTGGCAAATATAGATTGTAAATAGATTGTAGAGCTGTCCAATTGCCCCCATTAACGTGGCGTATACGTAATTTTTCATTCATTTCCACCATGAGGGAGTGTGTGTGTCAATTGCTTTGCTGTCAGCTGCTCGTATCAAGAGACATTTTGAGCTTTTTGTGGAGTTGTCAATAAATTTACTATGAAGATGTCACGTTGGGGAAACTTACCACTTGGCCCCAAAAATGTATAGAACATAGAAAATGGAATTGTCAGCAACAAAACAGAGTGCTCAAGTGTTTTCGGGGCAAGGGGAGAGCAGATACTTTGTCCAGCGACTCTTAGATGACAATCAATAAAAACAATTGTTTTTCTCTTCAATTTTTCAGTTGTGAGATGACAAAAGCCATCAGAATTTACTAATTGCCTGACGGGAAGTTTCTGCAGTGACTGTACAGATTGTGTAGGTAGGTAGCCCCAAAGTTTTGCATTCGATGGAAAAGTTATGCGGAGAATAAATAAACAAGTTCCAGGGGGAAAACTGACAAATAATTCGATTTTGATTGAGTATGGCAGTGTCAGCAGCAGCAGCTGGAGCTGGAGCAGCAGCAGTTTTTCTTTGCATTGAAAATGCATTTAAAAGTTTGGCAAACCTTAAAGAATTTTCCATTCTTCCTTCTCTGATGAAAGGCTCACTGCAGCATGGGCCCTTCCTTCCAATTTATTCCCCTTTTACTTATTTGCCCTTCGCTCATTTCACAGCCTGTCACTTCTCCAGGCAGCTTGACATCGGCTTTCCCAGCTGGGAAGGGACAGGAACCGAAAATGAAATGTCAAACTGCGTGGCCACCACTGCGGTGAGATGAGAAATTGCATTTTCACACGTAATTTGCATTTGCTGGCACCATTTACTTTTACTTTTCCATTTCCATTCCAAGTCTGTGCGCACACAGACAGACACAGTACTATAGCAATGGCTGAATCGATAGGTAATCAATGTTTAATAACTTGAGCGTGTCCCTTGACCGTGGCCTAAAGCGGGGACCAGACTGACTGTCAACGCAGTAAACATTGAATAAGTCATGGGCACGACGACCCAGTCGGAAAGGTCCTAACGCGTTCACGCATTTATAATGGGAATATTATAATGAGGCCACGTGCGTCGAAATATCCAAAATCATCCTGGTCAGGCGCCACTTATGTACCGAATATGAATATAGATCCCGCACAGTCCGAATGCGTCATTTAAATTTTCGGCGCGTTTTGCGCCCAAGAAGGTCAAATCATTGTCAGGGCCTGCCTGCCTGCCCGCCCTTGCCCTTCGCCCGACATCTGCTAATAACCATAATTTGTATTTAATGACATTCAGAATTCGTTGCCTTTAGGCCTGGCTAATTCTTATTCATTTAGAAAGCCATCAGCCGTCAGCCACTCCCAGGACAATCTAGAGTGGACACCTATTAATAAATATATGCATATTTGCCTTATAGCTGTCCAGCACGATATACATACATATGTACGTAGCATTGATTCATTTTGACTGCGAACTGTGCCTGCTCTCCATCTCCACCTCTATCCACGTCCTTAAGCTACTACATCATATAGCACAAATATACATATGTGTATGAATATTTGAAAAGCATTTGCATAATAATGCTCTTGCTGGCTACGCATTAACGAACACTTGTGTCTGCCATTGTGACATAATGCACTCTGCCAAGAGAACATCGTCCTCATTTATATATGCTAAATTAAATTAACTCAAAGGCTCCAGGGCTGAGGCAGCGACTGCAACTGCAACTGCGGCTGTGACTGTGGCTGGGAAACTGCACAGGGATGTCAGGGATGTCATGTGCAGCCATTTTCCTACTTAGTCGGAAATGAGCGACTTCCGGCAAATTAGAAGGATATACTCGCAACTGTGCGCTGCATACACAATTCGCTGCCCACCTAATTAGATTTGTGTGTCGAATACGTCGAAAAAGTTTCTCATTTCCTGGTACTACGAACCACGGGGCAAACAGACATGACGGCCTTCATTTATGACTGCTTATGCAAGTCAAAAGGATTGTGAGGCTTAGATAAAGTAATCGGGATTGTGCGAAGAATATACAATTTAATTAATGTGAATTTCATTAAAGAAAAAACTTACAAAAAGACCCAAAGTTAACAATAGATTCCAGGAATGAATTACAGTTATTTTTTCTTACCACCACTTTCCGAAAATAAATCACTTGAAGAGCCATTAAATATGAATTTAATATTTCTCGACCCCAAATATTAGCACAAACAAAAATTCTATAAATTATTTAGCCCGTTCAAAGGTAGGCCCTGAATGGCTATAAAGAAATTCGGTCAGGAGAGCCTTATTCCCGGAAGGACAGTTGCCACAGCAACAAAAAAACTATAAGTACATAAGTATACCCCTATACGTCATCAACGAGGTGGCCAAGTGCGTTGTGTTGTTAACAAGGAGAAATCACTCGACTGCAAAGAAATCGGGATTGAGATTCAGGGCCACTTAAGTGTCATTACATTTGCATCCGCTCCCTTCGCCCTACTCGCCTTTCTCGCTCTTTACTCATTCATTTGTGTACTTGTTTGTGTTTGTGTTTGTTTTTCCTCCTTCTTTTCATTTCATTTTCATTTTCATTGTGTAGGTAAACCCGTGCAGCTAGGAAAAAACACCTGCACCTGCACCCGGGGTGGCTCACTTCCAGTTGTTTAATGTATGAATTGTTTATGATGTCTAAATATTATTATTGTTAATCTTGATGAACAAATGTACTCGCACTCGTATATAAATCCATATTAATGGTAACCTTAGTGGGATAATTGACTTTGACGTTTTAAAATTTATGAATTTGGAGAGGTGTTGAACCGCAAGTTGATTGAATAATTTCTATCCAGATATGTCACAACTTTGAAAGTTATTTCTTTCGGGCTAGTCCAGTTCTTGTACGATCGCATGGGGACCCTTAAATTAAGGGTTCATTCAGCCTAGAACTACTTTAAATGTGCGGTAGTGTGTGTGTTTAATGGCTTTTATGCTTATTCCTGTTCTAAATGTATACAAATACACACACACACAATAAACACACCCACAGAAAGACAGAGTGAGATAGAAATGTGTAGAGAGAGAGAGCGAAAGAGCGTGGGCTCGTTCTGATGGCCTTCTCCCAGAACTAACAAAAGAATTTATGTGCCATGCTCAACAAAATATAAAAATTTACACTAAAACACCCAACACCCATAGCCAACCAACCCTTTCTCTATGCACACACATGGCAGGCGTTGTCTTGTCTTTGGCTTTACATAGAAAATTGACTGTGAAAACGCTTTGGGCACTTTTCCCCCTTCTGTTTGCAAACACACACCCGCTTTTCCTTTCATGCTACTGTCTCTGTCTCTGTCGGATTCGCTCCGTCTGTCTCTGTCTCTATCTCTGTCTATGTCCGTGTCGTATTATGTTTTGTTTCTGTTTCTGTTTATTTTTTTTTTAGTTTTTTTTAATTTGTTTTTTTTTTTGCTGTTTTTTTATGTGCGAAATAATTTGTGTTTAGATTTTGTGCTGTGAAAATGTTTTCCATTTTTAAATTTCGGGAAAAAGTGGTTGAAAGAAAAAAAGAATGAATGGTTTCGCATTCCGCCACGGCTGATCAATTAACTAATGAATGTCGCTATAATGAATGCATGAATAACCTCAAGCCACTATTCACTGTTGCGCAGATTCGCTTTGGATCTGGTTCTGGCTCTGAGTTTGGTTTTGGCTTTTGGCTTTCAACCATACGCACGTATCGGGCCACAAGCCCAGATGTTTTCCAGAAAGGCAAACTGCAAATTAGATTAATTACAGCACACATACACACACACACACAGATACTGCCACACACACCCAGGAAACGAAACGAATTCGATTTTCAATTCATTCGATTCCCATTGTCAACACGGGGCAGGGGTGTAAAAGTTCATTGATGACAAATTTAACATCGAATCGCATTGCATCCAAAAAACTGATTCTGGCAACAGAGACAAGAGGAAGGGAATACAATCCCGACATTTGACTTCGAAAATAGACTAAACGGAACACAAAACATTGGCAAACCCGCCAAATGGATGAGTTGTGCTGCCAATTCAGGCTGCCAATCAAAATGACAAAACAATTGAAATCAAATCCATAAATTGCTTTTCTTTTACATATCCGTCGGATATTCATGCAAATATACATATTTGTGTGTTTTGTGTGTTTTGTATTTTTGTATTTTATTTTGCATTCGATGCAAATGCAATTTTATTATCGTCTGATAGAATGCCATTTCATCGTTTGTCTAGGCGAGGCGGGAGGGACGGGGCGAAGGCATCCCAAACATGGCTCGTGTCTGGCAATTTTCTTGAATATCGGATGACTCTCGCTCTCTGTTGGTCTGAAAGAGGCAATAAAAATTGCAAAAACGGCAACGGGCAAGGCAAATGAAATGGAATTACTTGTGTAGGTGAGCAATTAATTCAAAGTGTCTGGCAAAGAAAGTTTCAGTCATTAATTAGCATTTCCATATAAACTCTCGCACACTAACTCACTGAGAAGGAGAAAGACACTTGTGCAGGCGAAATGGTATACGTAGAAGTGCTGGGCGAGTTCATGGCTTCAGTTCATTGGGCACGTTTCGGCCAGAGGGAAGAGCGGAACAGGGCAAAGTTGAGCAGGACCCAGAGTAAAGCTCATTTCCGTTTTATATTTAAACACTTGGGGGGCTAAAATGTTTGCTCTACTATTGCCACGCAGTGCAAAATCATCATAAAAGGCAAGAAATGAAAAAAATAAATATCTCCAGCCTAGACCCCAGTACCCAGTCCCCAGAGTGGCCCCAGAGTGGTCTCCCCCGGTCGATGGACCGTGGAGGTGGGAAACGCTTAGCAAGTGGATTTTTAAATTAGTTTGTCGACTCCTCGCCTCGTTTGGTATCCGACTTCTGCAGATAAAAGCCAAAGCGACAGACTGCAGACTTCTCGAGACGCCAACGTCCTTTTTGGCAAATGGAGTCCGTTCACTTCGCCTTTGGCTCTGACATTCTGGTGCTTATTTAAATGAATTAGGTGATTTTTCAAGAGCTAAGCTCTCCACGAGCAGTGGAACTCATTTCCGTTCCAGTTGCCACTGGCTCTTGGCCCGTTGGCCGCTGTCCGCTGTCCGATGGTCGATTGTCCTTGGTCGTTGTCTCCTCATGCTTCATTTGGCATCCACTTTGTGGCTGCATCGGAATGAGCTGTTAATTTGCAGGCCACTGCGTGTCAATCCAAACTTTTACGAGATATTTCCACGGAAAATTCGATTGCCCCTCCCCCGGTGAAAGAAAATCATCATCCAAAGGTATACAAAAATAAAAAAATAAATCTGGCGTAGCCATAAAAAGTTCTCGACAAGTGCCAAGTACATTGAGCAGACATCGCACCCTGGGAGACCTCTTTGCGAGACGAGACTTCCGGAGGCAACTTTTCTGCTCACGCGTCGTATACGCAATGAGTTTTCGCTCCTTTGTTTCCGGGCGCCCTTTGTCTGTTTTGCTACATGAGCCCACTTGCTCATACACTCGTATGTACATATGACTGCCGCTCGTGGAAGCGGGTCGCGAGGTGACAACTTTGAAATAAGGCTGCAAAGTGGCACGAAATCGAGTCGCAAAGAGCCTAGCGGAGGGTTACTCCGGCAGGCACACATTGAAAAGAAAAACGAGAGCGACAGTGGAAGTGAAAGCGAAAAGGGTTGCGTTGCGTTGCTCCTGTTCAGAGCATTCAGCCCCGACCCTTTTTTATTGCTGGGTTATTGTTATTTAATGCCAAGTTTAATGCCAACACACTCCAAGCAGCAAACACCTAAAACAATTTCATTCCCGCCCCATTAATATATTTCAACTGGTTTGTTTCGTTTCGATGTACGTGTGGGTTTTCTCGCCCCACTCTCTCCCTGCTCCCCTGCCTCCATGGCACTGCCTCGCCCTGTGGCAAGACTGCTTTGGGTGTTTGCTTTGGGTGTTGCACAAGTTTATGCTGACGCTCTTTTGTGTTCGACTGGGCGAAATAATCTCAGGTTTCGGTGGCTTATGCACGTAGGCTGCCCCGCCTTTGTTGTTTCTCTTTTTCTGCTTTCTTTTGGACAAGGAAGCAGTTTGAATGCCTTCACAGAGGGCTGCACATAACACAAAATTATGTTAGAGTTGCGCAAGGCAATTCTTTTGGAGGGCAATTTCATGGGTACATTTAAAGTCTGCACATCAATGGAGGAAACTCTTGTTTATCGGTTGGTGCTCGAGTTTCGAGTACACTGGTTAATTAATGTCGGAAAATCGTGACTTAAGTCGCAGCTTGAGCTTTCGAGTGTCTCCAAATTAAAGCACAGCACTTGGATAATTCCAAATTTAAATTTTAATAAATTAGAAAAACACCAATTCACCAACACCAACTCGCTCGGGGAAGATTGAAATTCCATTCTGTTCAACTGCCAACCCATCTGTCCGTTTTATTGGATATTCCTTTGGTTCGGACTCTGGGCCGTGCCGGAGGCGGGCCTTTGTGTGGCCTGTCAAAACAACTTCCATTGTTTGCCCCCATTTCACCTGTCAGCTGCTCATTGTGTCTGTTAAGCTTCACACTCGGGATAACAAAAGGAAGAAGGACGAATCTCGAGCCGGGATGAGTGGCGGGACAGCCGGTCACACTTTGGTTTCCATTGTCAACAGGGCAGCCAATTTAGTTAATTAGGCCACTGAAAGTGTATAAACACAGTCTCTAACCAAAACAGACGGGCACGTGCTGCGGCTCTGGCTCTGGCTCTAGACACAAAAAAAAAAAACCGCACAAATGCACAAAACACTTGACGATTGTATTTTGTATTTTTCGTTTTTCTTTGCAATTTGTGTGCCACACGACCCAGTCCCCTGCCCCCGTCTGCTAATTACATTCCGAGCCTCATGGCTGTTGATATGGGTTTGCAATTAACTGAATCTGTGGATAGCCCGTTCCGTTTTGGCACTCAAACTGATTTCGACTAGTCTCGCTTGCCATTCGCCTATCCCCAACTCCCTCCACATCCACATCCGATTCGATCCGCCGTTCCACGCATTTACATAGCTAAACGGCGCCAGCGACAGCAACTGCAACTGCAACAAGAAAAGCGTTCTGTACGCTGCTGTACCCGCTGCTATTTTGAATATGGAATACAACAAAAACTCATTGAAATATTCACCCAATATTTGTTCATGCAATCCGGCTGATGGGTTTAGTTTCATTTAGAGAGAAAAACATATTGAACATATAAAAAACTCTTCTTTTTCGCCTGTGACAAACATCGTCAGAAAAACATTACACCCTTGCACGCTTACTACTCCGTCATTGTAATTGCATACATTTACATACATATGTACATACATAGGAGGATGTACTTATGTAGGTGCGTTTAGCTAGGAGAGACTCACCTGCATAAATCATCGCGATTTGGATGGCGATTGTGAACGGGGCTCTCTGGGCGAGATTAGCGACACGGCCGTCACCGAATTGATTGAAAAATCGGTCAAGTTTTTGTGGCCGCTGCCGCTGTCTCTGACTCTGTCGGCACTGCCGCTCTGTCGCTCTGTTTGCTGTTTGTTGATGCACTTGGGAGGCGTTAACCGGCTCGACAGTTGCGCCTAACTTTTTGTGGGCCTCTCGACTTGTTGCCTCGAGCTGTGTGTCTGTTCGCTCCGGCTCTCCCGTTCTCACTGCTGGCTGGCTGCCTGCCTGGCTGCCTGCCTGCCTGCCTGCCGCACTCTTTTGCCAATTAATTGGTTGTCAGGCGTTGAATAATTGCACGCATTTTGACTAAATTCGCCATGTTCTATTCCACATTCGGTTGAAATATTCCATTAAGCGTGGCTAAGCTGGGCTCACAAAATTAATAGTTTGTTTGCGCTACAATTTGATGGAAATATGAATGTTTTATTTGCTGAGCAGGATTGTGGCCAACAAAACAATTATTTGCTGTCATTGCATTCACAGTCGGCGTTGTCGCCCCAGACAACCAGAAACAGCTCGACAGCAGACGAAATACTCGTAGTTTGATCTCTGGCTGCTCTGGCTGCTCTGGCTGGCTGACTGACATCATGTTTGGGTGCATCTATAAACAGATATGTTTATTTCAGCATATGGGCACTCTGACAGCGGGACAATTATGAAAATTGTAGTTTGTCAATGCTGTTTGTTCTATGACAGCAAATGAAATTGTTTGCTAATGAGGCAAACTTACGAAACTAAATGAAACGAGGGAAAACAATTCGCAAACAAGGAACAGAACCCAACCGAACTAAACAGAACACAACAAGCGGCACGGCACGGCACTGCACTGAAGAAAACACAATAAAATCACATAAAAGGCATTCACACTCGTTTCACACTCGCGAATGCATAATAAATGCGCTCACACACTTGTCTCGCTTTTCTGCGAATATTATAATAGCATTTAATTGTTGTTGGTTTTTGGGCTCTTGCCTCGTTTTTTTTTCTTTCTTTCTTTCTTTTTGTTGTATTCTTTTATTTTCTGTTGAAAGCACGTAGCTGCATTGAGCGTCAGTTTCAAATGTCAGCAGCAGCAGCAGCAGCAACAGCAACTGTCGTTTATCACCCACATCACACCAAATACGAGTATGCGGAATATTCTAAAAAACATTTTCCTCTAAGCTGGGAGTCGACAGTCGACCGGAACTGAAAAAGCAATCGGAAAATGGTGGAAAGTTCTTCAGTTGCTTTTGCTGCTGCTGCTGCTTGCTGCTGTTGCTTCTGTCTGCGATCACGACCATTCATAACGACCGACCCACGAGCACAGCGCACTTCACTTCGGCTACACACACACACACACAAACACAAACACACACACACAAACACCCACACAGACGCATAGAGACCCCCCACTCACGTGGGCGTATTGAAAGGTACCGTTATGCTCATCCGACGCCGTCGGCAAATGTCGGCCTGGAAAGGTACTGTTCGTGCGCCTTGGCACAACCGACGCGGCAGAACTTTCACAACTGAATGCCAGAATGTCAGACAGCGCCAACAGTTGGCCCCCACGTTGGCTGCCAGTGTACGTGAGGAATGGAACATAATGGAAATGGAACAAAGAACACGAAAATATAGCACGATAGAACACGATTTCACCCCATAGGCCAGACCAGAGCAGCAACAGACAGTCGCTTGCTTGTTGAGTTCCAAGGCAGAAATCGCATGCGATATGCCCACATTCCCTGGTAGAACTGATTAATTATAAGCTTTTGATTCCCTTAATCTGCATTTGCCTGCAGCCAGAGGCCTGCAGACTCGAGTCGGAAAATTTCCTTTGATTTGTGTCGTTTTTGGCTTGTTAACCTTTCGGTCCGGTGAGGCGGAGAGACAGACCAGAATAAAGAAACCACGCATAATAAATTGGCAAATTCGAAGTCAAAAGAGGGACGGCAAAAAAGGACACACTCCTACACACAGCCAGACAGACAGACAGACAGACAGACGGACAAAGAGACAGAGTCAGCCTGCCCCTTTTTGATGGCCCATCGGGCGGATGGCGATGGTCCGTCCTTATTCTGATTATCCCATTCGTGGATTTTTCTTGCAATTTCATTTTATGACAAAGTTGCTTGAGTTCAATTTGGCGAATTTTCCCTCGATTCTCCATCGACTTCAGTGTCCCACTTCAGCCAATTTTCCACTAGTCGGGCAATGCGTTGATTGCTTTTACCCAGTTTTCTGTTATATTTTTTTTTTTAAGTTTTTAGCCTGCGACTGGCAGAGAATCAGCAGAAGCCGCAGCAGCAGTCGCAGCAGTAGCAAAAGGATAACCCAATACTCGATTGCCATGTCATTATTAACATCTATAGAAATTTGAAGCTGCTGGTGCGCTGATTAAGGGAATTTGCCATGCAGGAGCCGTTCCAGCCATTACTCACTTGATTTCGGCTTGTTTGGGCCCGTCTTTCATCTCTCTGCTGACCCGAAGGTTTGTTTTGCTTTGGGCCACAATTCTAATAATGATAAATGAAAAGAAAAGCAGGGGGCCACACCCACACCCACACCCACACCGACACCGACACCCACAGCCACACTCTAACCCTGCATATGTATCCGCTGCACGAGGCGCTCATCTCTCTAATTAGGATAAACAGATGTTGCCGAAAATTAATTACACATCACGAGCCGAGCACATGAAAAGCTCCTTCAACTCTCCAACCAGCCCACCATGCTTCCCCGTCCCCTCATTAACTGTCAGTGGCAAACCGTTACGGCTTCTAATCAGAATGACCGACCACCAGCAGCAGCAACTGATGGCCATGATGGAATGGCAATGATGCTCATCTTTTTGGTTTCCCTCTGCATTCACATTCACATTTACATTTACATTTATGTAAGTACGAGGAGTACTCGCATCTGACTGCTGCCAATCCCCATCCCCGGGCGGCAATAAATCTCAGCTGCTTGCGAAAAAATATACTTTGGCTGGCATTGTCTTGCAGCAAGTTTCACGTAGATTTGCATACCTAACCAGGTAAATCCACTTGGGCGACAGCGGGGAGCGAGAGTCACTGATTGTCTCCCCCCACCTAGCTTCCAGCTGTCACCGAGGTCCTGCCAAGGTGGCTGGAAAGGTGTAAAAGTGAAATTCTGCATATTTTCCCCTTCACTGTGAAGTGGCTGCGGTCCTTGCTCTGCTTTAAATTCCACCTTCTACGGGTACGGCTACACTGTCTTGTGAATTGTGAGTGGAACCCTGCGGTTTTGTGGGAACTTCTGTGATTATTTGTATATCTTCTTTTTCTACAGTTGGTTGGTGGCAGATTTTCCTGGAATTCCTGTTCGGGTCTCAAACCTTCGGTTTCATTCCCCGTAAATCGGATTTAAAGAATTGCCTCCGTCTGTTCGTTTGTGTGTGTGGCTGACCGGGCACAGAATACGATTTGATGATGCCAAATCAATTTGCAGGCACAATCGAACAAAAGAATCTGCCCGATGTGCTTCAATCTTAAAGTTGAGTTCTCATTCGAGTGCCCAAAATTAAGCCCTCCCTACCCGGGCTACCCGTCTTTCGTTTTGGGCTCTGGCTCCGCCTGGTTATCCAGGATTTCTTGCTGGCGCTGTCACAGATACATTTTGCCTGCTTTTCCGTGTGAGCGCACAAGACAGCAGCGACCGTGGCAGCGAAAGCGACAGCAGGAGCAGGAAGACGCAGCCGCCAGGAAGGAAAATAATGCCTAGCTGGCACAATTTTATACATTTCAGTGAAGCTTTTTTGCCGCCTTGCTACCTTGCTGCTTTCCTGCCCACACCCCTGTGCATGCTCGTCCCGACACAGTTTTGATGCGGGCAGTGAGAAGGGCCATAAAGAAAACCACTTTGAGAGATGCGAAGAGGCGGAGAGTAGTGCAGGCGCAGGCCCACGTACTTGATTCCTGAACCACCCAGTGAGACGGGTTCAGTGGCGACTTTCGGATCCCATCCCAGCCCGCTCCAGTAGCAATTCATTCGGCCATTTATGGCTGCACAAGTTGCGCTCCACGCAGCTATAAATTTACGGCACGCAGCTTTAGCGACTTCCCGAGCAGCTGCTGCTGATGCTGCTGCTGCTGCATTCGGCTGGGCTC